>JAFBJT010034946.1:80414-96719 GCA_016785325.1 Chascanopsetta lugubris | reverse complement strand
CATTCCCCTGAAATATCAACCAATTTCTTTTTGTGATATTTTGGTGGAATTAAACTTTTCCATTTGTCAGACCTCAGTGGCGCGTCCACTACAAACACCACGGCGTATAATCTGCCGAGCACCGACATCTTCCCATCGCTGCGATTTCTGCTCAGCTGTTGCATGTTTACTCCCCCCTCCCCCCCCCACCCCCCAGCAGAGGTCAGGGTGCACAGCTTTCAAACAACTTCAAACAGGGTCCACCCCAGGAATGGCTCTGTGCTCTGGGTCTGCTGTGGATGAGACTGAGGGGCCGTGTGA
This sequence comes from Chascanopsetta lugubris, assembly GCA_016785325.1. Classification (NCBI taxonomy): domain Eukaryota; kingdom Metazoa; phylum Chordata; class Actinopteri; order Pleuronectiformes; family Bothidae; genus Chascanopsetta; species Chascanopsetta lugubris. Next base: position 96,419 of record JAFBJT010034946.1, on the reverse strand, counting down.
GGGGAGGTGGGCCGTGCAGGGTCTGCTCCCCTGTGGGAGTCGGACCTGCGCTCAGCCTCCGTCGTACACACTGGCTTCCTCTGCGTTTTTAGAGATGCCCCATTTATTCTGTTAGCCGCAAAACAGAGAGGGACTGAAGTCGGATGGCACGTGTTGATGGAGGAGGTCCTTCACGGATGCTCATTCTGGCTGGACGCTGAGCATTTTGAAAGCATTTTATATTCTATATTTTCTAAAAACATTCTGAACAGCCTCCAGCATTTTCTTGCTACTACTTTGACTCCTGGTGAGAAATTGCAGTTCTCAGTAGTTTTAAAGTCTTATAGAGTCATCGAACTCTATGTTTGACCCTTTAGTGTGTTACAATGACAAATAGAAATTCTAAAAATAATAATAATAATAATGAAAAATAAGATTAAATAACACAATAAGATAAAATACAAAACCATAACATTCAATTGAATGAAATGACATAACATTAAATTCAATCAAGTTACATTGAATGAAATAGAAATAAAAATCCGGATGCTGCAGCTCCGGTCAGAGACGCAGAGAGAACCAGGTCTAATTCTGAAGGCGCTCGATATCTGAGCTGAAGCTTCTTACGAAAGAGAAAGGAAATGAGGAAGGTCGGGTCCTCGGTGAGTCGCTGTCACTCTCCTGTCTTTGAATCCTCTCGCTGCAGAGCTCGTCTCGTATTCCTCATTTGCAGATTTCACGTATTCATGCGCCTTTTTATTCCCACTCATTCTTCCCCTCTGAAGAAAGCCAGAGGTTAATGGTCTCTGCTTCCCTTTCCAAGCCACGTCTCTCACTGCTGAGCTCTAACTACACATCAGTCTTACTTTGCCACACATGAGTTTCCCCACGCTGTGTGGTGAGTGTGACTGAGGCTTCCTCTCCGTTCAGAGACGCTCCCTCCTCTCATCACTGGGGGAGCAAAGAAAACCTGGACGTGTTGTTTCAGACCTCAGATCCCTGACAGGGTTCATTCGTTATCCAGCTCTGCTCCAGGTCCCTGCATTGATTTCAGGAGGATTTATAACCACCGGCAGGTTTTGGGAAACCCGACATGTTTCCTCACGTACCGATCGGCCTCTCCAGCTCTGGTTGCGGCAGGTTTGCCTCCTCCCTGCCCTCCACTGCAAAGGCACGTGTAATTGCTGCTATCTTTCCATCTCAACAAAGCCAGAAATACAGTTCATCTATTATTCATCGTGACCACAGACTCTCCGGAGACCTTCCAGGAAAAGATTTCCTTCTGTGCCGTTTCTGAACCAACACTGCGCATCCTGCGAGCTCCTGTATACAAACTCCTATGTTTCCTTTCTATTGTCGCTGCTCTTCAAGAGCCAAAAAATCACTTGAATCCTCTACCAAGCAAAGTCATGTGTGTAAAAGCGTAAAGTTTGGCACTTCACACCGAGGGGGCCGTTTAAAAATGGACACTTCATATAAGCGTCGAAAAAGTTGAAAGCGAGCACCTTTTACCCCGATTTTACCCCGAACGGAGACAATCGGAGAACTGCAGCTGTCAGCGTTTCTCTGAGCTCAAGTGAAGCGACGCCTCTCGTTCTGCCCCTGCAGGGCTGAGTGGGGCAGAGGGAAGCTGCCCCTTCAAGGCCCTTCATCCTGCAGGAGCTCGTATATCACCAGGACATCCATCGCTCTGGCGCCACCAGCAACCACACTTAACTTAAGATGGGCATTCAACCTCTGTTAAAGGTGCAGTCGTTTTTAACACCTCTACAAATATTACAAAACATTTTCAGGAATTTATGATTAAATTAAATGTGTTCTGTTCCCATTACCCTTAAATGAGTCAATTAAAGGTGCAGTGTGTAACTGACAAAAATGGCCGAAATCATACACACTGCACCTCTAATGTTCATTTACATGAGGAGCGGCTCCTCTCGACGGGGGCCGCCATGTTTTTACCCAGAGTGGACGGACTGAACATCTTCTGAGTTGTAATGACGACCATCGGTTCTGCTGCGTGTTCAGAAGAGTGAGGGTGAGGTGATGGATACAAAATGCAGCTTCGCCTCTAGAGGTCACCAAATCTCACGCACTTTAAGTAAAAGCTGTTTTTCCCTGAACTCGCCTTCAAGAGGTGAACGTGGTGGAACATCAGATCCACTCACCTCAGTTTGAGAGGAAAGGGGTTGGACGTGTCATTACCCTCCTGATCAATACTCCAGATGGATTTCTATACACGGCGGACTCCCACCTCATAATTGGATATGACCTCGCACACGCGCGGAACATGGAACACGATATCACGGTTACATGATGAGGAAGTGTGACCTCTTTATCCCATTATTATTTCATTACACCGGCGGCGCAGCAGTGGTCCGTTCAATCAGCCACCGACACATTTGAAATGTCTCAGACGATGATGTGCGATCTTTGCATGTTGTTTGCGATCGCCACATCTTCTGCTGCCAAACTTAGGAGAGGAGCCTTTGTCTTTGATTGGAGGAAATTAAGTTCAAGGTAAAGATTTTAAAAACGAAAAAAGGTTTTGAATAAAGACGACGTTAACTTTTCTAACTTCCATCTTCTCCCGATGAAGCCTACAGGTCTGTGCTTTGTAAACTTCGCTCCACCTCTGTGCCGCCCAGCGCTTCTCGGACTCTCACCCACCATGTGACCCACCGTTCACGCTCAGCGCAGGGAGGAAAAACGCTGACTTCAGAGCCACCGAGCAGCTGAATCAACCCCTGACTGCAGAGAGTGTGTTTTGTAATGTTGGATACAAATGTCACGAGCTTTGCGACGGCGCCTTACAACAACGAGAGGGAGCTCGTGATCACAACTGTATCCATGATGGTGGAGCCTGGTTTCTCCATAAAGACACATGTTGTGAATTCACCTCCAATGTGAAGTCAATCAACTGGAAGATATTGATCCCAGCCGCTCATTTCTGTTGTTAGAGGTCTATTGTCAGCGTTTATATTGTATATTAGTTCTAGATGTGCGTCTCCGTTGAAGAGCGGTGCAGTAAATAAACTGTAATACATAAAGAAGTGTCTTGCCTCCATCGATGGATGTGTTGCATCAATAGTTGTCACAGATCATGATGAACAGATCAACAATATGCCTGTTCACAAAGGAAACTCTACTATTAAAGGTGCAGTGTGTAGGATCTGATCTAGTGTAACATTGCATGCTGCATCCATCACCTCACTTGTTTACCGACCGAGCACATTAATAACACACTCAGTATGAATCATTCCACATTTAACCCGAACCCTTCACACACGGACAGATATGATTTGGTTGATGTTCTTACCGCGGAGAGGGATCTCGCGCTCACGTCTCCAGTCCTTTCAATGGCAGTTCCTCCGTGGGATTAGCGCTGGGCGTGGTCGAAGGGCAGGGGATGTCACATCCTGTTAGGTCCTGGAAGACAAGTTGTGATATGTTATTATGGGCTGTACAAATGGAGCATGATGGATTGATTGATTAGACTTCATTACTGTGTATCACATGCGTCAAACTTGTGGCGCGCGGGCCTCATGTGGAGGCACTGTCTAAAGATAAGAGTGGAAATCACGAACTCTATTTAATTACACATTCCACGTTTTATGTGTAACAATATGTTGAGTGTGGTTCCAGCGCAACATGTATGGAAATGCACGTACAATATTTGTCACTTAGATCAATAATAGATGAATAAGTAGGAATCAGATATGAGGACAGTCACTTGTGGAATGATGCCAAAGTTGTTGACCAGCACTTTGGTCCCATTTCCTGTTCAGCTGCCGGCAAATACTGTGCAAACCCAGATCGTCCTTTGACTGAACTGGGCAAATATTTGTCATTTCAGTCGCGCCACATGTTGCAGGGATTTAGCGCAGCACAGACAAAAGCTAATCCAGTGTAATTACTGTGAGAGCCCCCAGTCAAAGGGTGGTCCAGCAGGAGAGCAGCTCGGATTCACAACCACATTCATTCACCACAGACATGTGATGACCACCACAGACCTTTAAATGGTGATTTGTTTGGGTTTTTTTGCAGAGTTCCATCGTTACGACTTTAAATCCCCGCACACGACCTGCAGGTAGAGGTCTGGCATGTTCAGACAGACAGACAGACAGACAGACAGACAGACAGACAGACAGACAGACAGTCAGACAGACAGACAGACAGACAGACAGACAGTCAGACAGTCAGACAGACAGTCAGACAGACAGACAGACAGTCAGACAGTCAGACAGTCAGACAGACAGACAGACAGACAGACAGACAGACAGACAGACAGACAGACAGTCAGACAGTCAGACAGACAGTCAGACAGACAGTCAGACAGACAGACAGTCAGACAGACAGGAGCCTCCTCTCACAGGGACAGTGATGTCGGGGCATTCGGGGTAATCAGAGAGGGGCAGTGACTGAGCATCAGCCGCTCTGTTTGTGGAGCTGGAGAAAAAGACGTGGCCCAGTTCCACACTCACCTTCTGTGTGGTAGGTTGCTGTAATCAGCAGCTCTACAGACGGTGCACTGGCACACTGTCACCCCCCCACACCCCCCCTCACCCCCCCTCACCCCCCCTCTACGACTATAACAGGAAAGCATTGTGATGAGCCCGACTGTGAAGCAGCCCCCCTCTCCAGATGAGATGTGCTTTGAATGTGGTTCTTACAAATCGGAATTCGTTCACGTTCACAAAAAGAAAGAGTTCTGTTCCGTAGCCCCCTGTCCCCCCCCCCCCCCCCACACACCCCCCCTCACCCCCCCTCACCCCCCCTCTACGACTATAACAGGAAAGCATTGTGATGAGCCCGACTGGGAAGCAGCCCACCCTCTCCAGATGAGATGTGCTTTGAATGTGGTTCTTACAAATCGGAATTCGTTCACGTTCACAAAAAGAAAGAGTTCTGTTCCGTATCTGCTCGTTTCCATCACTGTTTCATCGCTGGTGTGTGTGAGCGCAGGCGAGGAGGAGATTCTACAGCGGCCTTCCGTTTCCTTTAGAGCTCAAAAGATGTTTCCATTGTCTGTGGGATTGATTAATGGATTAATCATGGATTAATAGTCTGATACGGACCAAGTTCTTGTTTGCATGAAAGTCATAGGCAAGGATTGATTCATTCGAAGGTTGTTTTCTTTTTAAAAAGTGCAGACTCAGCAGAAGTTTATAGGACGGTGGGATCAGAGGATTCAGTGGTTCTGATCTGAACGTGGCTGCAGCGGCGGAGTGAGACAGAAACCCGGTGAGAGGGAACAGGCCGAACGGCTCTTCACTTAATGTGCAGCCGGTAAGAGTGATGTTTACTTTTCCCTCAGCGACGAGAGGAGCATGAAACTGAGGAGACGGCGCTGGACCAGGCCAACACGACTGGGACTCGAGCAGATGATGATTAAAGAACTATAAAGACACTTTGCGATGCTGTGGTGGGACTGAACGTTCGGGCGTCACCGGGAATAAAATACCTTTTAGGTCAAATACAGAGGTAAACACACGAAGATTAGGTTATCATTTCATTTATCAAACCCAATCAATCAATGTGGGTGTAGGCGTCAGTGACCTTGTCAGGTGAAATAACAAACATCCGTTTGAACGCATTGATCCCGAGTCACAGTGACGAGCAGAGGACTCCCACTGTGGATCTCTGCCTGAAGACCATCTGCTCTGAGCAACAGGAGCTTACACCATCATCTCCACAGGCAGAGGGAGGGATCCAGGTATCGAGAGGGTTGGATTATGTCAACGTTTAAAGCGTGAAGAAGAAAATATATATATATACAAAATAAAATAAAAACTGGAAATCCCAAGGCCCTGAAAATCAGGTGTCAGTAGCAGAGGTCCACATACTGCGCTGTTCTGTTTCAGTGCACATCTGAGCCACATGTGTTAATCCTGCTCAGCAGCTCCACTGCAGGAGCAGGCTTCTCCTGCAGCCTCCATCCACACGCTTCACCTGCTGCTGCACACGGCCACAGATACATGAACAACACACTCACATTTGCTTCAGATGCACACTCATGCACTCAGCTATTATTCAGCATATGTTAATACTCAGCGTTATATAAGAGACACATAAAGAGCTTTGCTCTTGGATTTTATGATGATGTGCGGGATATGCAGATGTTTTCACCACATCTGCCACAAACAAATGTTTCAGGCAAACAGAGACGGAGCTTATGTAGATTTATGATAGAACAGTCAAATCATATATTGGATTATAATATAATGTCTAAAGATGGAGGTGCAAACACTGCCATTTCAATTAGAAATGGAATACGAAATGAGAGTGAGGAGAGTGTACAATCACTAGAATCTGTGAACTGCTACAATGAGTCCTTTATATTTACATTCTTCACAGCAGCTCCTCTTTATGAAGACGCCATGTTTCCCCCGACGTTTCTACAGAATGGACAAACTAAACAGCTTCTTTAGTGTCATTCAAAAAACATCAAGGATCATCTGAAGGTATTCAAGGTATAATTCATACTCAGACCAGTCAGTGCCCTCTGGTGAATATTATGCTGCTGTTACTCATACATGTCTTAGATTGTTTTATTTTGAAATTGACAAAGCGCTGCAGTAAAACGCTGATTGGAATGAGCTGACTCTGCGTTTAGTTTCACAAATGAAATTTGGATGGATTGGACTCGCTGCTGCGCGAGAACCTGACACGTCCCTCACGACTTTACTTCTCCAGGAGAATAAACAATAAGTAAACAAGCACAGACAGATGAGTGTGGAAACCACTTCCTCACACACACACACACACACACACACACACACACACACAGGTGGCTGCTTGCATGATGCCAGAGCATTGCTCACCCACCGGTCACGTTGTGAACAGTGCATGTGGTGGAGTGTGTGTGACCTTTCCACGGCTCCACTCGTCCACACAGGGAGCTCATGTGTTATTAGGTTTCCTCAGACATGTTCTGACCGGTCACACTCGGTGGTCAAGCGCTTCTCCCGGTCCACCAGGGGGCCGCCAACTAAGTGCAACACAAGCCGGACACTTCATCAATCAAAGCCTGGGAGGGTTCTTCCTCATGGTGCAGTGCTGTGTGTGTGTGTGTGGGTTTGTGTAGGTGTGTGTATGTAGGTTTGTAGATGTGTGTGTGTGTGTGTGTGTGTGTGTGTGTGTGTGTGTGTGTGTCAGCCTCCTGGACAAGTGAAGATGACACTGTCAGCGCTGACTGTGCCTCAGTGGTTTGCAGCAGCATGAGAGAGAGAGACAGAGAGAGAGAGAGAGAGAGAGAGAGAGAGAGAGAGAGAGAGAGAATAAACAAAAGTGGAGCAAAGAGAGATGAGTTAAAGGTGCAGTGTGGAATGTGTCACCTATGGGTGAAGTTGCATGTCGTATCTCTCACCCACTCTTTCCTTCCGAGCAGCAGAACCAGTGGCGCATTAAAGCTCAGTTAAAGCTCAGTAAGTCTGCCCTGGGCTACTGTGACAACATGGCGGCCCCCATTGAGAGGACCCGCTCCTGGTGTAGAGATACATTAAAGGGCTCATAAGCTGGTAATGGTCAAACACTCGTAAAAATGTTATTTCATCTATTTGTTTTCATTCAGTTTGCGTTTCAAGGTGTCGCTGTAATTATCATCGGCCAAATCAATCCAACGTTACATCTCGTGAATCCATTCCCACGCAGATGATTCTGTGCTCGTCTGAAGCCGCAGCTCAATCAGGGAGGATCCTCCACGTTTAACTCCATGCTCAGGATTGAAAGACTCTACTTCCTGTAGAGCTGCGCACACCGGAGCTCCACAGTCTCCAGCTTTAATGTGCAATCAGATTCGGCCTCAACTGGAAAATATTCCATGTGATGAGCTGAGTCTGTTCTGACAGAGTCATAGAGACACATCATTGTATGAGAAAGTGCAGACCAGTCCCCAAAGCACCATCGATCTATACTGACCCTCCCTTTGGATCCCACCACCTGTTTCCACGTGGTTCACGCAGCCGCTGCCTCCTGATGGACTCTGAGTTCCACCTCGGGCCCAAAGCCACCGGTTGTTGTGCAGACGAGCGACTGACCCAGGATCCACGCTTCAGGCCTCCATTTCAAACCGGAATATAAATAGCGGGGTCGTCCGAGCCGTCGGCGAGAGGAGAGGATCGAATCCTTGAGTCTCGTTCAATCAGCTGCAGGAGAATGGGGGCCGGCCTCCGAGACCCCGCGTGGCTCAGCTGAGTGCCCTCCACCCTAACCGCAGGGGGCCGGGGGCTTGCCTCTCGCTCATGTGGTGGCACACTAACTGAATCCGGACCCGCTGCCTTGGATGCGCACGCATCTGTTCACCTGCTCCAACAACGGGATCATGGCGGGCTCACCGTCGAACAGAGGGGGGGTGACTTTGTGCGAGCGCCTCCAATGTCCAGGGTCAGCCAATGGCAAAGGGCTCGGACGGACCACCGCCTGAGGCACAGACTCTCAGGGGCCGGGCCCTGCAGGAAATCAACTGACAATCAATGTATCGATCGCTGGCAGCAGCAAATAACTGTTTTCACATTTGTACCTTTCTCTTCAACCCAAGGCCAAGATAAGAAGAGGAGAAGATGTTGTGCTGCGCTGAAGTTATTTGCAGGTGAAATTGAAAACCTCAGTGAATGTTATCAAACTGCAGCTGCCTGAACATTCCACGGAAAGAATGCTGATGTCAGTGGAATGGAAACGTGGCTGATGTTTGAAACCTGCTCCATCAACAAAAAGTCAGAGGGTTCGAGTGTGAGGAGTTTTCTGTCTCATGGCTCTGGTTTGAGTTGTTTGCTCGGGTTCTTCCTCCATCTATGGGGTGAAGGGGCAGTGTCTACGGTTCTGGTCCGTTTGTGTCACTTTTATCTCAAGACATAGAATTAGAAAACAATTCTTTTGCACATGAATAATCAGCTCAATGTATGACTTGCTTGTTTTAGCAGGTCCCCCCTGACTCGGTGGTCCGACTGCAGGGACTCATTCAAAGCCACGTGCAGCTGTTTCGTGATCCCCCCAGGAACGGAGGGTGAACCTTCGTGATGCCCCCAGGAACGGAGGGTGAACCTTCGTGATCCCCCCAGGAACGGAGGGTGAACCTTCGTGATCCCCCCAGGAACGGAGGGTGAACCTTCGTGATCCCCCCAGGAACGGAGGGTGAACCTTCGTGATCCCCCCAGGAACGGAGGGTGAACCTTCGTGATCCCCCCAGGAACGGAGGGTGAACCTTCGTGATCCCCCCAGGAACGGAGGGTGAACCTTCGTGATCCCCCCAGGAACGGAGGGTGAACCTTCGTGATCCCCCCAGGAACGGAGGGTGAACCTTCGTGATCCCCCCAGGAACGGAGGGTGAACCTTCGTGATCCCCCCAGGAACGGAGGGTGAACCTTCGTGATCCCCCCAGGAACGGAGGGTGAACCTTCGTGATCCCCCCAGGAACGGAGGGTGAACCTTCGTGATCCCCCCAGGAACGGAGGGTGAACCTTCGTGATCCCCCCAGGAACGGAGGGTGAACCTTCGTGATCCCCCCAGGAACGGAGGGTGAACCTTCGTGATCCCCCCAGGAACGGAGGGTGAACCTTCGTGATCCCCCCAGGAACGGAGGGTGAACCTTCGTGATCCCCCCAGGAACGGAGGGTGAACCTTCGTGATCCCCCCAGGAACGGAGGGTGAACCTTCGTGATCCCCCCAGGAACGGAGGGTGAACCTTCGTGATCCCCCCAGGAACGGAGGGTGAACCTTCGTGATCCCCCCAGGAACGGAGGGTGAACCTTCGTGATCCCCCCAGGAACGGAGGGTGAACCTTCGTGATCCCCCCAGGAACGGAGGGTGAACCTTCGGGATGCTTCCAGCCACTCTGGGCTATTGTAAAAACATGGCGGCCCCCGTAGGGAGGATTCACTCCTGGTGTGAGTACACCCCCTCATTTTAGGCAAGTGTAAAAGGGAAGTCATACATCCCGATGATTATACTCTGGTGAAAATGTCAATATTTAATTGTTTTCGTAATTGTATTTCTACAGACTGACGTGGCACAAATTGATGGAAATCTGACACACTGCACCTTTAAATGACGACATCAGCTATTTGTCATTTCCACTGAGCATCTGCCGACGCGACTGTAACTTACTTCATGTGTGTATCATCTGTATTTTTTGGCTCTGAGCTTATACTTCATTTCAAAATTAACGAAAGCACTGGTCCAGATTCTATGATAATAATCACAGTATTAATAATACAAAATATTAATAATAACAATAATAACAACAACAATAATAATAATAATATTAATAATAATAATAATAATAATAATAACAATAACAATAACAATAATAATAACAATAATAATGATAATAATGATAATAATAATAATACTTACATAAATAAAACAAATAAAGATATGACTATGTGGCTGGACTAAAAATGTGGAACATTTGATATTGTAAATATTGACAAAGAATAAATCCTACGTTGTTTGATTTACATTTTAAACATTTGAAAGGTATTTGTCGGTCATGTATTGGTCGACCTTTGCCTCCAGCCGGTGTAGTTTGCTGTGGCTCCGTGTTCCTGTGCTGGGGTTGTGTTGTGTGGTCACCTGTGCAGTGTGATACCATGTGGGAGGCCATTTGAATAAATGGTTCCTCCACACTGAGTCTGCTGTCAGCTGAATTACTCAGTTGTCAGCAGCTGCCTTCACACGGTCAATGAAGGGGGGCCGGAGGTGGGGGTGGGGGAGGGGGGCCGGGGGTGGGGGTGGGGGTGGGGGGGTGGGGGGGCGCTACATTTTTGAGGACATGCTCAAATTGGGGGAAATGTCTTTCTCCTTCCAATCTGCATTTCTGCTTTTTTTTCCCATTCTCACTCGTCACTCAGCTGCACTTCTTCCTCTTGTGCTTCTCCCCTTCTTCCTTCCTCCTCCTCCTCCTTCACCCTGCACTCCTCCCTCTCTCTCCTCCCTCTCTCCCTCTCTCTCTCTCTCTCTCTCTCTCTCTCCCCCCCCTCTCTCTCCTCCCTCTCTCTCTGCAGACAGTCAGGAAATGGCAGGGTGCAGTGCAGTGTGGTGGGACTGTGGTCTGTTTGCACTGACACTGTGGTTCAGGCCTTCTGCTTCACCCTGTCTGGACCCGGCTGCCTGCCCGGCCTAGTGCTCCGCTGACACACACACACACACACACACACACACACACACACACACACACACACACACACACACACACACACACACACACACACACACCGACTAACATCACCACAAGGCTGTCATAAACTATCCCGGTGTGTGACTGGAGACACCGAGCAGCCATCAGTGTCCCCGCGGCCGCTCCGCTCCCCGACTCGGCGCTTCCCCGTCGCCTGAATACTCCGACGCCATCGTGCCGAGCGCCGTTCATCACGCTCTAATTACAACCTGCAGAAAGCCGGTCAGCGATAAAGCTGCAAATGATTAAGGCGATGAGTCATGGTACTTAGTGCGGCTGATGGGGATCCATGATTTACGGTGTTTGTGAGAAGCAGAGGCTGCAGTCATACTACTCCCCCCCCCCCCCCCCCCCCCCCCCCCCCCCCCCCCCCCCCCCCCCCCCCCCTACTCTGCATGTGTGTTTAAAGCTGTTATACGGGTGGATCTGCACTGAGGAGAGAGAGAGAGAGAGAGAGAGAGAGAGAGAGAGAGAGGGAGAAGGAGCGAGCAGGAGGAGGGCTGCTGCCAGAGGAACAGTGAACGTGCTGTGTTGATTTGATCGAATTCACTTCCCTTCTATTTGCGGCGCAGAGGCAAACACATTTACTCAGCTATATTTGTGCTGGTTCTGTCTGAGGGGTGTGAACACAACGCCGACACAGAGCTGCACCAGGACGCGAGGTCACGGGATCATAACCCATTCTCGCACCCTTGAACACAGGATGCAGCGAGTTTAGCCATGTTTGTCACTTTTAGGATTTATCCATCACTGCCGGTGCTGAGTCATCGCTGCGAAATACCAGCTCAGCAGCTTTATTCACACTAAAGCCAGATTTATGCTGCGCACTGCACCGACACAACGCGCGGCTGTACACATCATATTCTGCTGCAACGTGTGTGTGTGTGTGTGTGTGTGTGTGTGTACAGTTGTGCCATGGTGTTTGTGTGTGTCACCGATCCACAGCACCAAGCAGCAGGTGATTGTTGCCCTCATGGGGAAATAAATCAGTTTTGGTTTATAATCCGGTGTTATCTGTGTGTGTGTGTGTGTGTGTGTGTGTGTGTGTGTGTGTGTGTGTGTGTGTTTGCAATTAGATCAGCACTCACACCCTGATCAAATGGCTGTGCCGATAGAGCAGGGCATAAGCTCCAGTCAGCATCTGGTGGGAACATGAGATCCAGGTATGAACGGTCACTTCTTCTCTTTACGCCTCAAAGCTGAGGCACAGTTCTTTGTTTGTGAATTCACGTTGTTGCCTGGACATTTGTTTTTTAACTGTTGGGGACAGAAGCTCAAAATGTGCCACGTCATGATTGGGGGCGGAGAGCCAACAAGAAGAAGACAGCGAGTCTGAGTGAGCGTCATAAAGGACGCCATATGTCTCGCTACTTCCTGGTCGTCATTACAAAGACGTCGTCGTGTCGGACGTTGACGTCTGCTGACTCATCATGTTAAAAACATCTGTATATGTTTTAAAGCTTCAGTCGTCCTTCACAGAGCACGAAATAAGATCACGTCCGTCCTCTTTATTATCATGTACATGCACGTTTTTAATTTGAAGAGCACATTCGTATGTGAAGTTTTAAACGAGGAGTGGGTCCTCCCTATGGGGGCGGCCATGTTTTTACAATCGGCCAGAGTGGACCCGCTGAACATCTTTGCAGGTTTATCGGCAACTGAGGGCCACCATAGGTTCTCCTGCATGCTGGAATGGGAGGAGTGAGCTGATGGATACGACACGCAACTTCACCACTAGATGTCGCCGAATCGTACACACTGCACCTTTAAGGAGTTGCTTCTAACGAGGTGCAGAGGCAGGAGGGCGACTGGCAAAGGCTCGATCACTTGCGTGGTGTCATGTGATCAAACTCCCGCGCGTAATCTGTTGACTTCAACTGCACATCAGCTATTAGCAACAAGGTGGACAACACTGATGCCCCTGGTTTCACTCTGGCAGGACGGGGTCATGTGACCGGAGCCCGACCAATCAGTGAAGGCCACACAGCGACTGAGCAGAACCGCAGGTCCCTCCTTTACCTCCCAGCGTCTGTGTGCAGCATTTTCCTGGAAGCACAGAGGACGGATCAAACCACCAGCTTCGAGTAGCGGTGGACAACCCGCTGCACCACTTGCTCCTGGGCCCCTTCACAATCTCTCATGAATACTCTGTGAGAGCAGCCATTTCCATTTTCCTCCCGCGACCCTGACGGAGCGATGCGGCCGTGAAGAGGCCTCGATGGCCGGCTCCTCTCTCGGCCGTGTGGAGCGGCGATGACCCATTTCTCCTTGGTTGGTTTCAAGCATCCGAAGCCTTTCAGGGAATTGTTATAACGTGAAATGACTGAGGTGGAAATAGAACCAAAAACCTCCTGGTGGTGGAGGGCTCAGAGAGCAACCGTTCGCTGAGAACGAATCAGATTGCCAGCGTGACAATGTAGGAGATGTGAAGAACGTCGCTTCTGTTGAAAACAAATGAATTCAGCCGCGTCTTTAAAGGTGCAGTGTGTACGATTTCAGTGATATTTGACACTTCTTAAAAATATTACAAATCAGTTACATGCTGACATCTCCATGAATTTATAATCACGGTGGACGTACAAAACATCCTCTGAGTTTTAATAACGACAGACCTTAGGTCACCAGATCTTACACACTGCACCTTTAAGTGCGTTATGACTGTGATGCAGGGCCGGACTCAGTCAGTCAGTGTGTCGTCGCTGAGTGTTTAGTGGACTGAGTCCAGTCAGCCAGCTCTGGTCCCACGGGACGCTCAGGCAAGGTCACATACACACACACACTCACTCTCACACACACACACACACACACACACACACACTCACACACACTCACACATACTGGCTTGATGCTCACTCCGTGTCACGTTGACATTTACTCTCGGGGGGGCGCTGCTGTCACCGGAGACAATGTGTCACAGGATAGATGCTTTTTTCACGTGCTGCCGTTCACACAGGGAGGCACTGTGGTACAGTGGTTCGCACCATGCAGTTGTGGCACAAAGTTTGAATCCCAACTTTTCTGCTTGAAGATGGCTTCAGTATAGCTCTGTTATTATTATTATTATTATTTTTGTTTTGTTTTGTTGTTGTTGTTGGTGCTGTTATTATTAATGTTATCATTCGTATCATTATTAGAATTTGATCATCTCTTATATTATTATTATCACTAGTGTCATCATCATCACCATCTACTTCTTCTTTCTCTTCTTCTTCTTCTTCTTCTTCTTCTTCTTCTTCTTCTTCTTCTTCTTCTTCTTCTTCTTCTTCTTCTTCTTCTTCATCATCATCATCATCATGTTGAATGAAGATAACACAGACAGTGCCCTTCATGTGACAGTGTCATAAATTCAACATTTCCTTTTCAATTTTCCGAGACGGTTTTCCTTCCTCTCCACTTCTTGTCCCGCCTCCTCACCTCTGACCCCACCCCCCTCACACACACACACACACACACACACACACACACACACACACACACACATATGCTCTCTTCACTTCATATCCATCACCTCCTGATTTGACCATTTCCTCCTTTTCATTTTCAGCCCGTCACAGATACGGTTGCTACAGAGAACAGGAATGCAGGAGCTGGAGTTGCGTGTGTGAAGCCGAGCGTGGGCGGATTCAAGTGTGTGTGTGTGTGTGTGTGTGTGTGTGTGTGTGTGTGTGTGCGTGTGTGTGTGTGCGTGTGTGTGTGTATGTGTGTATGCGTACTCATGGTCTTAGTTCAGGACAGGGTTAATTTTGTGGGCCGGGGTGGAGAGTCCAGATGGAACGCTTTTAGTTTCTGAACTTAATTGGCATGACATGGTCCAGGCAACGTGCCAAGTTCAGTGTGTGTGTGTGTGTGTGTGTGTGTGTGTGTGTGTGTGTGTGTGTGTGTGCATGTGTGTGCATGTGCGTGTGCGTGTGTGCATAGACAAGTGATGATATGTGTGAACATTCGCCTGTGACACAGACATGCAGAATGTGTTCCCATCTGCGTGTGGGAACATGTTTCTGCTGCTACTTCCATTATGTATATCTGCATTGTATTGTTTGTATGAGCCAAGGTGTGCAAAGGTGTGTGTGTGTGTGTGTGTGTGTGTGTGTGTGTGTGTGTGTGTGTGTGTGTGTGTGTGTGTGTGTGTGTGTGTGTGCGTGTGTGTGTGCAGATCATTTACAGCACCTGTGCAGACATGCGTGACAGAATATATCAAAGTGTTCGATGCGGCTTCAGTGTGGAAGTCATATCAGACATCTTTATCTCTTCCTCCTTCATTTTCAAAGCTGAGCAGCAGCAGCAGCAGCAGCAGCAGCAGCAGCAGCAGCAGCAGCAGCAGCAGGGGAGCATGAAGGTTTGTGCACAGCAAATGTATGGGGGGCTGATAACACACGTGCACGGGCTGAGGAACCTGACACACATACGTCTCTGGAGATGTTCATGTATTTCAGGGTCATGTGTGATGTTTGTGGTGCCGCTGACGCAGCAGCGCTTTCCAGGAAACATTCCTTTATGGCTAATTTCACTTGATTTCAGCCATATACATGAGTCCACTGTGGCTCCGTGACTCACGCTGACCTCATTTACCACTGGTCTTCAACGACTCGTGTGGTAACAGTATATAGAATAGAATAGAATAGAATGACTTTATTGTCATTATACACAATGTACAACGAGATTAAAAGGACAACTCTGGTGGTGCTAAGAAGAAAAAACAACAAGGGTACCAGAGATAATAAGATAAGATAATAAGTATATATAAAAAAATATATAAATATATATATATACATATTTACATTGTGCGTATGAATTTAACGAGACATATAATTTCACTGCAAATAATATATCAATTGAATATCAATTTTTGTCCT
>JAFBJT010034946.1:68634-80268 GCA_016785325.1 Chascanopsetta lugubris | reverse complement strand
CTTCATCCATCCATCCTCAGCTTCATCCATCCATCCTCAACTTCATCTATCCATCCTCAACTTCATCCATCCATCCTCAACTTCATCCATCCATCCTCAGCTTCATCCATCCACCCTCAGCTTCATCCATCCATCCTCAGCTTCATCCATCCATCCTCAGCTTCATCCATCCATCCTCAGCTTCATCCATCCATCCTCAGCTTCATCCACCACAAATAAAAATGAAGAGTATAATTTGACCACCTCGCCTCTTCTCCCCCGGACCTCCGGACACATGAGGCCGGGACCACCCGCTGGGTCCCCGGGGGCTCAGCCCGGCAGTGGCCGCTCTCCCCCTGCTGGCTCCGGCCAGCCGGTCTCCTCCGCTCCGCTGGTCCGGGCTGCATGTCCGGTTCTGTCGGTAGTTCACCGAGGCTGGAGAAACATTGAAAGCCGTCGGTTGTTGTTTGGATGTGAGGAGACAGACTGGGGGCTCCGGAGGGAGAGTCGGTGCCGGGGGAGGCAGCAGGTCACCCGGGCTGTTGTCTTGGCAGCGGACGCGCTCAAGCGGAAACGATGCCGGTTTAAAAAACAGACACTTTAACAGTTGGAGTTGTATTAGACAGAGTTGTGAGTCAGCTGTAGTTTGTTTTCAAACTGTTTATGAATCACTTCTTCCATCTTTACCATTCGGCGTCAGTCACACACATACAGGACTTCGTGTTGTTAGTGTTTGATTCATTGTTGTCATCGTTCCGCTCTGATCTCACCACAGTTCAACTCAACGAGTTCAACAGACACGAAACTTCTTCTCACGTGTTGAATCAACTTTAAAATGTATAAAACGAATTCATCAAATCACATCGGGGGCAATAACACGCTTCGTTAAGGTGTAAGAAACTTTAAAGAAGACTCACGGTTTCATCCGATCTGCGGCTGTTTGAAACTGACGCCATCTTTAACGCCGTTACGTCACTTCCGTTTGTTCGTCGGATTCTTCTTCATGGAAAGCTACACTAGGGGCCAGTATGAGCTGATTCGTGCTACCGCAACTCATCGTAGAAGAAGAAAGCAACACAAACAACATGGCGGCCTCCACAGAACACGCTGAAGCCCGACACACCGAGTCAGAAACGGATCAAACCGAAGCTCCAGAATCTTCCGGAGACCCGGAGTCGTCAGACTGTGAAGCCGCAGCCCAGGACCCGCAGCCGGGCTCCGATGAGGACGATGACGGGGACGGAGGCGAGCCGCCGGGCCCCAAGATCCGAGACACACCGGAGGACATCCGCCTGGAGGCGATCGCCAACACGGTGGCGCTGCACCCGAGCAGGGACGTGCTGGTGAGCGGGGACGTGGACGGGGACCTGTACGCCTTCTCCTACTCCTGCACGGAGGGCGAGAACCGGGAGCTGTGGTCGTCGGGACATCACCTGAAGTCCTGCCGCCAGGTGCGGTTCACTGAGGACGGGCTGAAGCTGTACAGCGTGTCCCGGGACAGGGCCGTGCACCTGCTGGACGTGGAGCGGGGCCAGCTGGTGTCCCGGATCCGGGGGGCCCACGGGGCCCCCATCAACTGCCTGCGCCTGGTGGATGAGAACATCCTGGCAACTGGAGATGATGGAGGGACTTTGAAGGTGCAAACACTTTATTTCCATCGTTGAAGAACATTAACACTGGATCATTCATATTCTACGTGTGTGTGTGTGTGTGTAGGTGTGGGACATGAGGAAGGGGACAGCCATCATGGACCTGAAACATCATGATGATTACATCAGTGACATCACGGTGGATCAGGCCAAGAGGATCCTGCTCACCACCAGGTGCAGAAGCCTGTGTTCGGACCCTTGTTTCCCTCCCTAACCCCTGACCTCCTCTCCTTCACGTCTTTCCTTGGCCTGTTCTAACCTCGGTCTTCTCCTCCAGCGGTGACGGCACCATGGGCGTGTTCAACATCAAGCGGCGGCGCTTCGAGCTGCTGTCGGAGCCTCAGAGCGGCGACCTGACCTCGCTGGCTCTGATGAAGCGGGGGAAGAAGGTCGTGTGCGGCTCCAGTGAAGGAACCATCTACATCTTCAATTGGAACGGCTTCGGCGCCACCAGCGACCGCTTTGCCCTCAAGGCGGAGTCTGTGGACTGCATCGCCCCCATCACCGACAACATCATGTGCACCGCCGCCATGGACGGCTACATCCGGTGAGCTGGCTTCCGATTGGCTGCTTTTCACACATTCAACTCCCACTCAAAGTAAAAGGTTGTGCGTCTCCTCCCTCAGAGCCATCAACCTCCTTCCCAACCGCGTCATCGGCTGCATCGGGCAGCACGTGGGCGAGCCCATCGAGGAGCTCGCCACGTCCTGGGACAAGCGCTTCCTGGTCAGCTCCGGCCACGACCAGCTCATCAAGTTCTGGGACATTTCCAGTTTGCCCAACACCACCGTCAGCGAGTATCGCAAGAGGAAGAAGAAAGACGGACGCATGAAGTCTCTGACCAAGAAAGCTCACGGAGACAACGACTTCTTCTCTGGACTCGTGGAGGAGACGGAGAAGAAGAAGAAGGAGGAGGAGGAGGAGGAGGAGGAGGAGGAGAGTGACAGTGACAGTGATTAAAATGATTCTCTGCTCTTCTTTATCCAAAGTGCCTCTGGACGTCCAGGTCATGACCTTTATTCTGGATGTGTTCACTTCATCATGTCAAACTCCCACAATCCTTTGCTCCTGAGTCAAAGCGTCAGAGTGGAATGTGAGTGATGACATTAAACATCTCTGAAGAGTAAAAACTCTCACCTGCTGAAACCAGTCATTTCAGAGCTGGGAATCAAACCTCCGCACTCAGACTGGAAATAAAGATGGCTGACATGACGGCTCCCAAAAGTGAAGCCAAAGTGACTGGTTCACCCCCTGCTGGCTGCCTGTGGTAGAGACAGTAAAACTCATGTGTAGATGTGAAATGAATATTTTTCAACATTGTTTTCTGATGTTCTTCACTTTGGTTTAAAATAATAACAAATAAAAAAAAACAGGCCCGTGATTAACAGATGGCTCTGACTCGGGATTGGTCGACAGCCTGTGTGGGCGGAGCTTCGATAGCTCACAGCAGCTCAGACTGATGATGAAGTCTTGACATGATGTTAGAAAGATAAGTTCAAACCCGATCGTATGAACTGCGCAGATCCTGTTTGATCACTGATTATATCATTATTATTCAAAGATGTATTATTATTGTACAAATATGTTTCTACATTTATTCACAATAAGAAATACATGAATTGATATCAACATCGATAATAATGAAATGATCACTAGTTATGTTCCTTTCAATATAAGTGATAATACATATCCATCATTTAATAATTATGAATATATTGTTTCTATGTTTGTAGTTGCTGAAGATTTACAAATAAACATTCTTTAGAAAATGACTTATTCTAAAAGTAACTGTTATTGCTCCACCCCCTCTGTTTTACACACGGAACAGACCCCTCCCCTCTTCTGAATGGTTCAGTCCAACGGAAGGCGCGAACATGATGCAGATCACGTGATATCACCAATTCCTCCAACATGGCGGCAGGTTTGGGGTCATAGTTCAGCAACAAGAAGCTCAGACTTGCTTGAAGAAAACACCGAAGTAATATTTTACCCCCAACGATCGCTCCGTTTCCGGTTCCGGTAAGGGTTTTAATCTGTCTCCTGCTTAACGAATGGAATGACGTCAGTGACGCGGCGCCGAGCCCGGTGTCCTGCGGCTGAGGTGACGCTGCTAACAGAGTTAGCATGTTTGCTAACGTGCCTCCATTTGTAAACAGTGAGACGTGATGCTCAAAACGAAGCTGCTGATTCAACCCGCTGTTTTCACTCTGTGCGACTGTGTCTGTGACGTCACTGCAGCACCAACATTAGCACAATGTCAACAACAACAAAGAGCACAAACACTAATAAAGAATGAAGTAGTTTCGATGGAAGGTGCAGTGTGTCAGATTATCTCAGTGTCTCTTGTCAGAATAGAATCCAGTGGATCCGGATCATTTAACCAAGGATTAGATCCAGTATGAAGAAGTGAGCCGTTGCCGCGGGTAACAGGTGTCATGTTTGTTTACTGTTGTTTGTGTGATGAGAAGTAACTGTTTAAATCCTCTGCTCTTCCAGCCGAGTGTCAGACTCCTCTCCACAGGTTGCTGGTTCCATTCCCTCTAAAGCAACAAGATGCCGGGGAAACGGGTCGACGACGTTAAGGCAGGAGACCTGGTGTTCGCCAAGATGAAGGGGTTCCCCTTCTGGCCTGCCAGGGTGCGTACAACACACACACACACACTTCAACGTTGAATAGATGAAATTCACGACAACTATGTGTGTGTGTGTGTTCAGGTCTGTAAGTCAGACAAAGGATACAAGAAGAGAATTCCAGTCTTCTATTTTGGAACCCATCAGTTGTACGTATGCTCAGTTTTATTGTTGATTTAACATGTATTTAAAATGATTGATGGTGCTGACCCCCCCCCCCCCCCCCCCCCGATTGATGGTGCTGCCCCCCCCCCCCCCCTCAGTGGAACCCTCCCTGTAAAGAGCGTTGTCCCGTTTGTGGGGAACAAGCTGAAGTACGGCAGTGGCGTTCGCATGAAAGGATTCGCGGAGGGAATGTGGGAAATCCAGAACAGCCCGACTGTTGGGAGTAAAACCAAAGTGAGCCACAGTGAATTCCTGTCAGCTGTATTTCCCTCTGAAGGATTCATCTTTCATATCCGCAGTGTTTTCCTTTTTGACTCTGGTTCTTCAGGTGCCAGTGAAAACCTCCTCACCGAGTCCGGCTGTCAAACCCAAGGCCGCAGCTAAAAGCACAACCCTCCAAACCCCAGCTGAGGGAAAGCCCGTCCCTGTGAAGGTCCGAGCACAGACGGGTTCCAGGCGGAGACCTGCTCCACGCAGACCAGCAGAGCTCACACACACTCCTGACACCACTGTGGAGGAGGCGGCGACAAGCGTGGATCCACCAGCAGGGGGCGGCAGAAGGAGACGCACTGCAGGAGATAATAAGGAGGTGAGTGTTCAAAACGAACTTCATTAAAGCAACACTGTGTTACTTGTACTGAGCCACAGCGCCCTCTACAGCCACACGTCACACCTGCTACTTTCTTCTTTGATTTAAATCCCAGCCTTCGCGCAAACCTTCCTTTGAACATCGGCGATCTAAATTTGTTGTGTTTCACGTCTTCATGTTTTTCCAGACGACAACAAACGCAGTGAAACCCGCAGATGCAGAAAAACAGACGTCAACGGGAAGTGAAACCTCTGAAACCACGGCCAGTAAAGTTACCGCTTCAACGATGGAGACAAACAAAGAACAAAACCAAACGGACACAACGGAGGCAACGAGTCCTGCCAAGGTACAAACACCGAGCGCGAAATAGATACGAGACCTGTGTAAACAGGAAGTCGGAAGTCATCTCCTCCTCAGCTGGCTGGTAAAGGAGGAGCAGTAATGGTGCGATGTCAGAGCTGTATCACTGTGGGCGGAGCCTAAGTCCTGTTTCCTTTGGTTCGTCAGGTCGGGAAGAGAGTCGCTAAGGGTCCTGCAGCGACACCTTCAGGTAACAAACACACCGTCCCTGCTGCCAAGAATCAATAACTAATGATAATAATCAATAACCTGCTGTTTTTCTGCAGCTGCTAAGAAAATGAAATCATCTCCCACACAAAGCACCAGAAGCAGCAGGCGACGGAGAGAAGAGGAAGAGGAGGAGAGTCCAGGAGTGAAGAGGAGCAGAAAGAAGAAGGATGGAGAGGAGGAGAGAAGGAAAGAGGAAGATGAAAAAAGGACCCAATCTGAAGGGATGAAGATGAGCGAAGGTGAGAAAGAACAGGAGGATGAAGCAGACGACGGAGAGAAAGAGGAGAAGATGAGCAAGAAAAAGAAAACAGAGAGTGAAGAAACGAGTGAGAAGACGGCTGGCGACGGACGGAAAGAGGAGGAAGACAAGATGAAGAGAGATGAGAGGGAGATGATGAAGAATGTAAAGGTGCTGGTGAGGATCGAAAGTGTGGATGAGATGAGGAGGAAGACGGAGGTGAAGAAAACGACAGAAACGAGGACGCAGGAGGAAGAGATGAAGAGCACGGAGGAGGAGAGAGAACCGAGGACGAGGAGGAGATCAGAGAGAGGGAAAGAGGAGGTGAAGATGGAGAAGAAAACGGAGGTGGAGAAGAAAGAAGGGACTTCAGAAAGAGTAAGACGTATGGTGAGGAAGTCAGAGAGGGAAGAAGAAGGGATGAAGAAGAGGACGGAGGTAGAGAGAGTAGGAGAAACGTCAGAGAGAGACACAGGAATTAGGAGGAGATCTGGGAGAGAGAAAGCAAAGGATGGAGAAGAAGAAAAGAAAAACCAGATGAAGGAGAAGAAGACCAAGGTCAAGAAAAGCGTGGGATCTTCTGAAAGTGTAACAAAGCTCACAAGGAGATCAGAGAGAGGGAAAGAAGGAGAGATGAAGAAGACGGAGGTGGAGAAGACTGGACAAACATCAGAGGGAGAAGACGGGATGAGGAGGAGAACTGAGGAGGAGAACAAAGACGAGGGAAAGGAAGAGGGGAAAAGTGGAAAAAGCTCAGAGAAAGAAAGCAGGATGAAAAGGAGGTCGAGAAGGAACAAATCAAAGGATGAAAGAGAGGAAGGAAAGAGAGAGGACGGAGGTGAAGAGGGGACGGATGAAGAGATGACGAAGAAGATGGAGGAGGAGGAAGCTGGAGAAACGTCAGAGAAGAGTCCAGGCAGAGAGAAAACAAGGAGTGAAGGAAAGGAGGTGAGGAAAGGAGACAAGGAGAAAGGAAAGAAGGGAGGGGCCTCTTCTGAAGAGGAGCAGGTACAAATCTAAATCAAATCAACTCATCAAAGTGTGAGGATGTTTGTCCTGAAGCTTGATCTCCTCATGTGCAGCGCCAGCGCCATCTAGCTGCCAAGAGGGAGAGTGTGCTGAAGTCTCTGCAGGGTCTGCTGAGGTCAGAGGGCGGAGCCACCAGGAGCCACGAGAGCAAGAACACGGCGTGAGGAGAACCCCACACACATCAAAGGAATGGAGTTTGATATCAATGTTCAACGTCTATTTTTCCGCTTTTCAGGAAAATGACAGAAAGAGAGAAGAAGAAGAAGAAGAAGAAGATCACAAAGACGGGAGGTCAAAGGTCAGAGGTGGAGGAGGAGGAGGAGGAGGGGAAGAAGAAGGGGACCCAACAAAACGCCACACAGGAGAGGACTTCAAAGGAAAAACAGAGTGAGAAGACGCAGGAGAGAATGAAGGAAACAAAAGGAGAAGAGAAGAAGAAGGAGGGAACACAGCCACCGAAAGAGGAGGAGCAGAAGAAGAAGGAGGAGAGGAAGATCATCGGAAAGATCGTGAAGGTGACGGGAGGTCAAGGGTCCAGGGTTCAGGTGAAGACCATGATGGGAGGAATGCTGACGGCCGCTCTGGAGGAGGAGAGGAAGAAGATGGAGAACAAGAAGGAAGAGGAGGAGAAGAAGAAGAAGAGCTCTGCAAAGATGAAAGAGACGGAAAAACCTGAAGATCAAAGGACCAGAAGAGAGAAGGAGGACAAGAACACCGCAGAAGAAGAGAAGAACCCCGAGAGGAAGAAGAGGAAGGAAGAGGAGAAGAAGAAGAAGAAGAGCTCAGCAAAGATGAAAGAGACGGGAAAAGTGGGAGATGGAAGGACGGACACAAACTCTGACAGGAAGTCTTCACGGGAGTCTTCTTCAGAGAGCAGGTCTGGAAGAACCAGAGCAGAGAAGGAGGACAGGAACACCACAGAAGAAGAGGAGAACCCCGAGAGGAAGAAGATGGAAGGAAGTGCTGAGGGGGAGAGGAAGAGACCTGAAGGAGTGGACCTCAAGGAAGACACCACAGAAGAAGAGAGGAGGTCCGAGGGTAAACAGATGGAAGGAAACTCTGAGGTGGATTCACCGACAACCAAAGGAGGAGTGGACGCCCAAGAAGACGCAGACACAGAAGAAGAGAAGAAGTCCCGGGGTAAAAAGAGGGAGAGAAGCGCCGAGGATGAGAGGAGATCTGAAAGAAGGAGAGCAGAGAAAGACGACAGGAACACCACAGAAGAAGAGAAGGAGGAGGACGGGCCTGAAGAAGGGAAAAGAAAGAAGAGGAGCAAAGAATCGGCCAGCGTGAGAAAGAGTGAAGAAGAACGTGCGTCTCGGAGGGCGACGCTGAGATCCACGGAGGAGAAGACGGAAACAGATGTGAGGGAAGAGAAGAAGAAGGAGGAGGAGGAGGAGGAAACCCCCGACCAAACAAAGACCACGCACCAGAGTCCGAGTCGGAGCGAGGACCGTGAGGCCGAGCGAGCCGAGCGAGCCGAGAGGTCGGCGCTGGCGCCAGGACACGAGACGCAAACCGACCAGGGAGCAAAACCAGAGAAGAAGAGTCTGACCACGACACTGACCGACTCAACCCTGCACAGGATCCACGGAGACATCAGGATCGCGCTGCCCCCCCCCACCCCCCCCCCCCCCCCCCCCCCCCCCCCCACCCCCCCACCCTCTCAAAAAAATCCCATTTGCAAAGTCAACATTTTCAACACCTGCAAAACTCTCGGCGTTGTCAGTGGTGAAACATTAAACCGCATTTGTCTACTGTACAGTATTGCGTCTGCTGCGCTTGCATGGTGAATTCCAGATTCCCCGACACGGTGCAGATTAGAATTTCCAATCTGCAGTTTGTCACAGGAATCTGTCATCGTGAGCGTGACAAGCAGATTTTTCCTGTACAACACACGGGGCATTTATTTTAAACTATAACTCCCCCGACCGTCGCTGGGCTCAGATGTCAGACACCGGTGGGGGAACAACAGGCTGCAGCCAACAGAAAGATGAACAAGACACGTATCGTACATCATCCTGTCAGGCGCTCTGAAAACGGTTTCCTTTGTTCTTTAGCGAGTGTTGGAGAAATTGTATATAAAGTTATTCTACTCTTTACTATATTTTACTTACTAGTGTAGACTATTGCTCGTGCATGTTGTGTGGTGATTTTTTTGTATTTACCTTTTGTAGGTGCAGGCTGTACTGAAGCCTGGGCGTCGATTTGGACACGAGGCCGGAGGTGTGGACGCTGCAGTCCCTCAGGCCGCGGCCGTCGGAGAAATGAGCCTGGAGTTTTTCCCTGTGTCTCCTGCGGAGGAGCCGGAGCAGAGACACACGGTGAGATGGGAACATCATGAGCAAACCACGGAGCAGCTCTCTACACCAGGATAACAGAGGCGGTGTTCTCTCTGGGTGTTGTTTTCTTTCCGCTGGAGTCAGGATTTTTGCAGAACTCCCTCTAATGAGCGTACACCGCGGCGCTGTGTGTGTGGTTCGATGTGCACATTGATTTCTATGTTTGTTTCTGGACCTTTGGATACGCGAGTGCAGCAAACACATACTTATGTGCACTGTGTATAAGCGCATATACAACTTATTGTACCTATATTTTTTTACAATGAAGATGAGGACGCTCTATTCTGTTCTCTAGTTGTATAATACTTGTTAATAATTGATACTTCTACTGTACCATACCATACTACAGTACAGTAAAGTACACACTATAAAATACTACACCATGCCGCTGAACTACATGACACACTATGCTGTACTACCCTGTTTGATATAATCCAGGACTACGTCATATCAATCTGGCTCATACCGTTCTACAATATACTGCCGAGCTGTTCTGTGCGATAGTATGATTATTATATTTACTGCAGAACCAGGAATTACCGACACGTAGGTTGGACAAATAACAGCAATCAAACATAGGTTTTCATATTTTCCACAACAAGAACTTTGACAGTTGGACTGGTAAGATTTGTCTCCACCTGCTCTGAAAAAAAAAAAAAAACGAGACAAGCAAAGCAAACGAAGGCTCGGCAGATTTGCGACTCTCTCACTTCCTTATTTCCCAGCGCTGGGACTGGAAAGTTAGACGGCGGTAAGAGACGAACAAAAGGGCGGGAAAAATAGCGCGAGGACAGGAGATATCTCGCGCAAGTGAACATTTAACGGAGGAAATGAAGTGTGAAACATCCATTACGGGCCTTTGTGCGGGAGCATGGGAGTCACAGATGGAAAAGAACA
Source organism: Chascanopsetta lugubris (assembly GCA_016785325.1). Lineage (NCBI taxonomy): Eukaryota > Metazoa > Chordata > Actinopteri > Pleuronectiformes > Bothidae > Chascanopsetta > Chascanopsetta lugubris. The sequence continues at coordinate 70,179 of JAFBJT010034946.1, read as the reverse complement.
GACACACAACTTTAAAATCAGATCGACAGTTTAAGGAACACGTCTCCACGCACGTTTCAATTAAAGGAATATTTCCAAGGATCCATGTGTGATCCTTGTCTATGAATTAATCATTTCATTCTCACAGCGCCGGGAAGGGGGGTTTTAATGAAGTTGTGCATATGGCGACTTCAACCAACTTCCCTCAGCATAAATAGCCTCATTTACTTTGACTCCGCTCCAAATGCACTTACTTCCACTCGTTAGCCATAACCACAAAAACACAGAGTTTATGAAAGAAAAGTGGAATGCGATCTTTTAGCCGCGCGAAACGTGAGCATTTGCCTTCATTTGGATTAAATGTTGATGGGATTAAAATTTAATTGATGCTCAAGACTTTGGGATTAAATGTTAATTCACCATTAAATGTTCATTTTTAAATATGAGGTTGCCAGACTCTCTCTCCCTCTCTCTCTCTCTCTCTCTCTCTGTTACACGTTTCCGTGGTGAGATGTTAAACTTTCAGAACTCGTTAAAAACAACAAGACAAAAAGTGCAGCTAACTAATGGTTCGTGGGCAAATTGCTTTAAACGCTTGGAGGTGCAGTGTGTTGTTTTCATAATCACATTCTAAATATCTCTCGAATTTTAATGACGTCGAGCCACCGTCGGTTCTCCCGCATGTTCAGAAGAATGAGGGTGAGGTGATGGGTACAACATGCAGCTTCACCACTAGATGTCACCAAATCGTACACACTGCACCTTTAAGTGTTTTGTTATAAAACAGCGAAAGCAGACAAAAAAAAGACTTGTGTTTGTTGAGTCTCTTCTGCTTTAGGAGGAAATGGTAAACCAGTCTTTTACATAATATATAGGACGATGTATTCAAATGTTAATGAGTTGGTCTGCGTTAATAATCGCTGACACGTATCTGTCAGATATCAGCCGCGCTGTGATGTGCGCCGCCGATCCCACGCCACTTCATCGCGACTTCCACTTTAGGATCCACACGTAATTAACTTCCCTTTGATTTCTTCGGGCTCCTTAAAAATGTAGAAGTGTGTGTCTTATCTGCGACTCCTCTGTGCAGTCGTCAAACTAAATCAGGAATGCGAACAGCACTAATCTCCTCTGAGAAGTAACGATTACAAATAGAATTTTAAGTCTCCACTTGTGAGGAGGAGGAGGAGGAGGAGGAAGGAGGAGGAAGGAGGAGGAGGAGGAGGAAGGAGGAAGGAGAAGGAGGAGGAGGAGGAGGAGGAGGAGGAGGAGGAAGGAGAAGGAGGAGGAGGAGCGATCCATCTCAAAGCTGCAGAGTCAAACAACATTTTCGGGACGAGAGATTCAATTTAACAAGGTTTCTGGCTTTTTGGATAAATGCCAGTGAATTAAGTCGACCATCAGGCCGTGACTCCGCCTCGGCGGCGCCAATTGGGGGCTGCGCCATTAAGAGTTCTACAGGGCTGAACATGAAACACAATTGTTTTGTATCAACTCGTGCGATTTCCTCCTCTTCACTTTCTCGTCTACATTCATCAGGTGCGAAGCTCAGAGTTAATTAGCCCC
>JAFBJT010034946.1:45703-59087 GCA_016785325.1 Chascanopsetta lugubris | reverse complement strand
TAAAAAGAAAGGGGCAGGAGGAAACACCCCCGGGGGCAGGGGGGGGGGGGGGGGGGTGGGTGCCGTGACAACACACACACACACAGACGCACACACACAGTCACTTCCTCCAACGTGGATGACTAAGAGCAGGTTTTCATAACGCGACACTGCTGCGCTGTATAATACGTGTCATTTCAACAGCAGAGGTTTCAACTGTTCAACTAAACATCGGTGCTCACTCAGGATGAAAGCAGCAACACAAAGACACAGTCAACTACATCACGGCTACTTGTGCTTAACGTGTTGAATTCTTCCACACGTGTGTATGTCCTCAGTTGTTATATGTTACATATTATATCGATGGAAATAATATAATGTATTTTTCATTGGAATAAATTTGAGAAAAGTAATTTTTTTTTTTTACAATATTTAAATGAACCCCGCTTTATTTCTATGGCAACGGCGGGAACTAAACAAACTATGTTGAGCAGGGATCAAAAAACATAAACATGCCATGAGGATAAATAATCAGTGTGAAATAAATTAATCATAAAACGATATGGTCCTAACTGAAACGCATTATTATGGAATTTATGCAAATCAAAGATATTACATTGACTTGTCATTTATTTTTTATCATTACTTAAATAAATTGGGTATCATTTGTAAAAAAAAAAAAAAAAACATACATTTAGGTTCTGCTGGTGACACGAACATTTCTCTATAATAATAATAATATATATATATATATATATATATATATAATTGTCTGGAAGTACTATGTACAGAAGGAAATCGATAAATAATGCAAAACACGTCTTACCTCTGCTGATCATCAGGTTATAAAAACATCATGGCTGACCCCGGGCCTTGGCATCAGTTCTGTCGAAGCGGCTCCCACTCGTCCCCGGCGCGGCAATGGTCCGTCTGTGCCGCCGCTACGTACTCCACCCCACTCCACTCCACTCCACTCCACTCCACTCCACTCCACTCCACTCTGCCACAGGAGCAAAGAAACCAGGTGCCGGGTCCAAACTTTAATATCCCTCCATGTCCTTCAACGGGTCCACGTCGTACAACTCCGACTTTAAGGTCTCGGCGCCGCGCGACGCCTCGGTCGACCTTGGGTCCGGGCTGCGAGCTGCTCTTATGGGGAACAGCTGCTGGGACGGAGTTCCATCAAGTGCGCCGCAGGTCCATGTGCGTCCCCCTGCCTTTTCTTCCTGTCCGGCCCTCAGTTGTCAGTTGAGTCCAGCATCCACCTCAACAACCTGGACGGTGACAGAAAGACAAACAGAAAACGTGAGGAGCGAGCTCAGTCTGCAACATTTACGGGAAGCTATTTGCTTTTTTTATTTTTTTTTTTTCTCAAATATTCTGTCCGTGTTTGCAGGAAACGATTTGATCCTTTCGGCGTCTGCCACCAAATTGACGGGCAGATCAAACGGAGCACGAGGAGCGAAAAAGGGGGGGGGGGAAAGTGTCCTCCTCCTCCTCCTCCTCCTCCTCCTCCTCCTCCACCCGGGACCTCGGCGATTCAGACTCACACTAATCGCACCAATTTTGTTTTATCATCAGACTGACAGCTGAGGGCGCCTGGCATGTGAACTTCAAACCGCTGTTTAAGCAGAGGATAATCAAAAGGTGCGTGCCACAGACGAGGATAACTACCAAGCTGCGTGTGTGCAATTGGGTGTTTTTTTTCCACAATAAAAAGGTGCAGTGTGTAAGACTTTGTGATTTTTTTTTTTTCTGTCACTTCTGAAAAATATTATAAAACAATTACATCCTTGCATTTTACCTGAATTTATAACCACTTAAATGTTTTCTTTTTTAACACTACCCTTGAATGGGCCCATTAATGTATATTTACCTGAGGAGTGGATCCTTTCTACGGGGGCCGCCATGTTTTTACAGTGGCCTCGGTAGTGGACGTACTAAACATTATTTCAGTTTTAATGACAGCTAAAGTCTACTATGGGTTCTCCTGCATGCTCAAAAAGGCGAGGGTGAGGTGAGGCAACCTCGCCACTAGATGCCACCAAATCTCACACACTGCACCTTTAAATGCTAAAACTGAGGAATGGTGGAAGGAATGTGTTTTCAAAAGCGTGTCCCGTCCGCCCCCTTAAAACCTGCACGGTGAGGAAGCCTCTCTCAAGTGAGCACAATTAAAAGTAAATGGTTCTTTATAACGGCGTGTGTGTGTGTGTGTGTGTGTGTGTGTGTGTGTGTGGAAAGTTGGCGCCGTCTGATACCAGCTATCTATGGCAGAATAGAGTCAGCTTAATAAACTTTAAATAAAGCATTCAGCACGGTGGGCTGCCAATACGCCGGTGACGGGAAAGCCACTAATAAAACCCTGAAGAATTAATTCAGATTAAGAAAGCGAGCGGTCGCTCGCTCTGCGGTGACAATCAGAGGCACCAGCGTTAAATCTGTCTCACTCTCTCTCACCACACTTATTACTCGCTCCATTTCAATATCGATCGCTTTTGCAGCAGAATGCCGCCAGTGAGCGGTTATCCTCAGGTATTCATTAATTCAGTCATTCATAAAATAAACCTTGTGCTATCAAAGTCTCTCCGGTTCATGTATCTGCTGGCAACTACAGCGTCTTTATTTGGTGATTCTAGTGTTAAACGTCAGACTCTCCAGTTCTCGGTTCCCCCTTTTGTTGCCCCAACCACAAAAATCACTCCACCCTCTCTCTCTCTCTCTCTCTCTCTCTCTCTCTGCCACCCTTTCTTCTTCTTCTTCTTTCCATCTATCTTCCATCTCTCTCTCACGCCTACCACAAATCTAAATCCGAGTCTGTATTTATACAAAGCTGGTTTCCTTGGGTCAGTTTGACTTGTGTGTGTGTGTGTGTGTGTGTGTGTGTGTGTGTGTGTGTGTGTGTGTGTGTGTGTGTGTGTGTGTGTCTGTGTGTGTGTGTCTGTGTGTGTGTGTCTGTGTGTCTGTGTGTGTGTGTAACATGAAAAATCTAAATATTCACACGTACACTTAAGAAGCTGCTGTTTTGTGATCAAACAAAGCCAACGGGCACAGGCTGGGAATTTCAACCCCTCGTTCTGTGGCTGATTTCTGGTTTTATTTTTAAAAAAAATTTTTGGTGCAGTGTGTAACATTTGGTGACATCTAGAGGTGAAGTTGCACGTTGTATCCATCACCTCACCCTCACCCTTCTGATCATGCAGGAGAACCTATGGTCGACTTTATTAAATGGCATTGAAACTCAAAAGATGTTTTAAAAACATGGCGGCCCCCGTAGAGAGGACCCGCTCCTCGTGTAAATACACATTACTGGGCTCATTGAATGGTAACGGAAAAAAAGTTTTTTAGGTGATTATAAATGGATGAAAATCTCAGTCGGTAATTGTTTTATAATAGTTAAAGAAGTTGCAAAAATGACCAAAACCTTACACACCAAAGGTGCAATGCACTTTTTAAAAAAATCAATCAAAAAGTTATACAGCGGCATTGGAGGGGGGCCCTGCTCCACCTGTTCTGTGGTTCACCTGGCCCCACCATGGACCCCCTGACCACATCCTAGTGCGGCCGGGGCCCTATAACTTTGTTTGGACTACGGGCCTGAGAAGGAAGACGACGGCGGCCATTTGAGAACTTGAGTGCGTCATTATCTGAAAAGGGATATCGGCTGTTTGAAAAGGAGGGAGAGAGAGAGAGAGAGAGAGAGGGCGAGAGCGAGAGAGAGAGAGAGAGAGAGAGAGAGAATGGACGCTGGCATTAGTATTAAAGCACATTATGAGTCATTACTGAATTTATGAGTCATATTTTAAAGGCTCCTCCCGTCAGAGTGAGCACCATGGCTGATGATGAGGATCTTAAAGTTAGAGATGTTGGACCACCTTTACCCCAGGTGACCTCACATTGACTCTACAGGTGGTACACAGAGGTTAAAGGTGCAGTGTGTACGATTTTGGTCATTTTTGTCACTCACGAAACAATTGCATTCTGACATTTTCATGACTTTATAATCAAGTAAATGTTTGTATTTTTTTCCATCCACCTAAATTGGGCCCATTCATGTCTATTCAAATGAGGAGTGGGTCCTCTCTACGGGGGCAGCCATGTTTTTACAATAGTAAAAGTGGGCATACTGAACATCTTCTGAGTTTTAATGACAACTGAAGTCTACCATAGGTTCTCCTGCACGATCAGAAGGTCGAGGGTGTGGTGCTGGATACAACTTCACCTCTAGATGTCACCGAATCTTACACAATGCACCTTTAATGATCCCTGGCTTTCGAAAGCTATGACACACGCACACCCACCTCCAAAACACACAAGATTAACGCCAATACATTCTGATGTTTTCTTCGGGCTTTCAAATGTGAAATTGCAACCAAGTGTGCGCGCGCGCACACACACACACACACACACACACACACACACACACACACACACACACACACACACACACACACACACACACACACACACAGCCGCCTGCTTCCGGTTATTACATGATTGACCACATAATAGCATTAGCCATTAGAGCTGAAAGAAAGTGAAGAGAAAAATGTTCTCTCTCGCCGACTTGCAAGAGAAAAGGAAAATCTGGAGGGCGACTCGCTCATTAGAAGAATTCACAACAGGGAGGAGAGAGAGAGAGAGAAAGAAAAGGGGCGAGTAATGAGAGAATGAGAAAAGGAGAGAGAGTGGGTCTAAATATTTTCCCTGTGGAACTCTGACTCAGTCAAGCTGCTGCTTATTCATTTACTCAATCACTCTCCTTCTCTGCCAATCTGCTATTCTCCTTATCCTCCTCCTCCTCCTCCTCCTCCTCCGTTATGACTTATCTCCTCGGTGTTACCGCTCCGTCTGTCAACTCTCTAACTCTCCCTCCATCACTCGCCCATCAATCCATCACTGATCTCTCTCTCTCTCTCTCTCTCTCTCTCTCTCTCTGTCATATCCATGTGTCTGTTTTTCCAAACTGTCATTATGGCTCAGCAACCACCGTCAGCTGCTGCTGCCCCCGCACGCGCCCCCCACCCCCCCCACCCCCCACCACCACCTCCACCACCTCCACGAATGCGTGTGGTCCGGTCCGACTATAGACCGTTACATTGTCCCAGACAGGTTTTGGACTGCGCCACTTGGCCCGGCAGACGTGGGGGTGGTGGAGGAGGAGGGGGTGGGGTTTGAGCAGAGCGGTGTAGGAGGGCGGAGGCGGGAGGTTCCGCAGGGGAATGTTTGTTTTTCTGTTTCCAATTTGGTCCGGCCCGAGGAACTCCACACTCCGCTCCGTCTCAAACACACCATTCATGACGGCCTGACGTACATGATTACACACAAACACCCACTCACTAACTCACGCCCCCACCCCACACACACACACACACACACACACAGTCTCCGACATGTATGCATGTAGCCATACATATGTTAAACACCTAACCGCATATCCTCCTCACAGATCCATCCATCCCCCTGACTTCTTCAAACCATGAAAACAAGCCCCCCCCCTCTCCCCCCCCCACCCCCTATAATTTATCTCCTGCTCTCATCTTGTATTGTTTTCTGATTTGTTATTGCTGATGCCGTCTCAAATGACACGGTGGTCGGACTAATTACTCTCGTCCCCGCGTCCTCCGTCTCCCTCCCTCGGCGAGGGAGAGATTGTCTTTGAAAGGCCTTTTTGATGCGTCTTGCTGCGTTTTCCGACATCGCGTAGACACAGCTCTAAGCTCCGCGTTCCACCAATTAGAGCACAGAGAGCGCATTGTCTCACAGACTTACATCTGAAATGGATTATTTATCTAGCTAGTGTTGTTCCGGAGGTTCTAGATATAACATTTTTTTATGTTTACCGGTCTGCGGGTCATTTGGTGCCGGGCCGCAAGGAAAAAAATGACCGTGTTTAAAATTACATGTGTTTTCGCTTGTCTTCCGTTGATCTTGTTTTTGAGAAAAGACCACTTCGCGCCGCGCATCGCGGGGGCTTCACTTTCATGCATCAGCAGGGAACTCGAGCAAGCCGGCACAATCTTATTTTCACGTCAGCATGTCATTTCTGTCTCCTCTCCTTCGCTCTCTGTCTCACAGCGGAGCGACCCGAAGCGCGTACACACACACACACACACATACACTGACACGAGCGCGCTCGTTCACGTGAAGACTCTCCCGCAAGCCGACAAAGAGCGGGAATCGATCCGCGCACGCAGACACACGCGCGCGAGCGCGCTCATGAGCTCATCAATTTTATTATTTGCCCCGCCCCCTCATCACCACACTCTATACTGAGTCTGTACTTTTTCAACCCAAGAGTTATTTAGACTTTTTTATTAAAAATAATCCTAATTAATTATACTATGACTAGAAATGTCTTGTCCTCCATGTCTTCTAATGACATCAAGCAGTACAGACAATTGTTTATGTTTTTTTGTCAAATTGATTGTAATTGTTTTCTTTTGTCTTTTGAAATGCGGTAAATAGGAAGCCTAAAGTGCACGGCTACGGTATGTGTGCCCTGCATGCACCGGAAGAAACGCTGACTCATTCCTACAGTTGTTGACTCATCACAATTGCGACGAGGATGAAACATCAAATGCTGAATAAGAAGCAAGTGGGGAAAGCAGAGCTATTCCTCACAGCGGGAAAATACCTTTCAAAATGTTAAACGCCGCCCTTTTCTTTGATGACTGACTTGTCATCTCACCTTTATGAGGAGTGAACTCATGATCACGCCAATAGGCATGATTATCTTTATCATTCAATTGACTGACAGAGCAAGGGGGTTGAATATTAAGCATGAGACTTCATATTACTAAAAAAATAAAAGGATAGCTCCCGGCGGAGGATGTGTCATAAAAACGGATCCTGCTACGAGCAGCTGACACTAACTACTGATGTCCCTGTCAAAACACAGCACCGACGACCGTCTACCATGACATGCGGCACGTTCAAGTCGTCCTAATGGATTCCTTTTGTGCGCCGCAGTTTGGAGTCATCGGTAAGTTTAGCGTCACAGTTGATTTAGAAGACGTGTGAGCGGCAAAAAAAACAACAACTCTACAATGCTCTGGTTCCAGCTTTAATAGTTTGTGCTTTACTTTTAAACTTCTTAGATAAGACGCTGAATCATTTAGCTTAAGATGTTTTTCGGCCCGAGGGAAAAAGAAAGGGGGAAAACACGAATCAAGGCATCCATTTTTTTTTTGACTTTCTTCTCAAAGTGACACGTCAAGGAAATAACGAATAGATTTACTAATTATGAAAACATTCCTAAATTAGTTTTTTTTTTTATTCAATCATCATATCGAGTTGACAGTGGAAGATTTTCCTAATTTTTTTCTAAACCTCTTACATGCTCCACAAACTCAGTGAACCAGTTTCAAATGTCTTCCAAAGTGTCTCCGCCTCTAATTATCTCGGAGACGAAAACATTGATAACAAAGCAAGGTGAGTACATGTTGTAATCCTGAGAGCTGTTTCACCCTCGGGTGATGATCGGTGGGCAGGGACCCTGATCAACCTGATCTAAAGATAAAAAAAAAAAACAGAGGGCGCGGCCTTTCTGTCTTTGAACACACCCAGGGCTGTTGGGTTTAGCCGTGACACAGACCCACGAGCAACAAGCTGTGTGTTGCTTCTCAACGCGAGACTCCGCCCTCTCTGAGCCGACACACACCAGCAAAGGAGTGATATCATCGAGCATCAAACCTTACAACGCAGGGTTAAGGCTTTAAGACTGGAGAGAGAGGACCCGCCCCCCGTGTGAGGGACATGGAGACAAACAAAAAAAAAAATACATGTAGGCGACTGTGAAAATGTTCGTTTGTGATGGAGCTGCATTCTTTTTTTTTCTACCAATAACAAGGGACAAAATGGACCAAAATCGTACACACCCCACCTTTAAGACATGCTGGCAAGAGTCGCGGCAACATCTCGGAATCTTTAGCTAACGAGATGTTCCCGCACCCTGGCGATGACGGACGGGCGCACTGCTGAGGCTGCGAGAACGTACCGACCGCGGTCAGGACAATATCCGCATTAGCCTGCGCGCGGCGTCGATGTCGGCGCCGTGATGGACGATAGCGGAGGGGAAGCCGTGAGCAGCATGAATCAGCGCCGAGGACTGTTGATTCTGACCTTGCTCTCCGCCGCTAAGACTCCCATGCATCAAACATAATGGAGAACAAACTCTGCTTCAGTGCTAGTTGTAGGCGTAATGGAAGGAACTAGTAGCTGCATAAATCAACATGCTGATTGTTGACTCTTGCCGAGCTGTGTCCCCCCCCCCCCCCCAAAATACGGAAAACAAACCAGGGCTCCGCCAGAAACGCACTATTCACGCGCATACACAAATCTCACCCGCCTGCCACACGTCTGATGGATTTCATCACAAACACACACACACACACACACACACACACACACACACACACACACACACACACACACACACACACACACACACACACACACACACACACACCCACACACACCTTTGTATGTATATGTGTCATTGTTTGGTTCATCTCCGTCTGGGTTGGTGAAAATACTACGTCAGACACGCGAACAGAGGGAAGACACACGGCTACAAGATACACACAAGTCGTGTACACAAACACACACTTTCCACTCCTGGAGAATCGGACGTTTCCTGCGAGCGCCGGCCCCGGCGGGGGGAAAATGTCTGGACAAACTTAAAGACGCACACACCCCGCGCACACGCAGACACATAAATGGAACATTTTTAACCCACAATGTTGACTTTATATTCCTTTCCAGAGCCCTCTCTATCGCAGCGCCGGCCAAGTGAAGCAGCGTTTCCCCGCTATCGGGAAGGCGAGACTGGGAGGGCTCAGGGAGGCCGCAGTGATGTCAATACAGTTTGGGGCTGGAGTCCGTTCAAGAATAAGAACTTTAATCAAAGTCCGAAGCCAAGTAAGGAATCGCCCTATCGCGACGCGGCGCTGTAATTTCTCTAATGCGGAATTTTCACAGCAATAAAAACAGGCTTTGATAATCCTCAGTGTCACAAATCAAACAGTGCCTCAGAGCCATCAGCTTCCCCTTTGATTTGATTCGTCCATAAAGCCGCTCTATAAAAGCCCGTGACTGATGCCAGAGCGTCCTGCACTTTTCCTCGACTCGAGCGACAAATGATTTTTACGCGGCTGACGCCCCGGAGCCATCTTATTTATTACATCATAATCCGGCTTTATAATTACAATCCTGCAAACCACACTACACAGCACACCTGCGCGGAGATGAGCAACAGAGTCGAACTGTAACCTCTTGTTTTTTTGCAGTTCAACATCATCATCGTCAATTTATACTCTCAAACGAATGAGAGACAATACATTTTGGGGCTTTTCATTTTGATATTTAGTGCTAAACGAAGCTTTAAAAAAAATCTACATCTACTCTCCTGTCATCATAACATCCTGATTTCTTCCAACTGAGTCAGTCCAATGATGATCCATTGGTGCAGCAGACTTCAATGATGTGTAATGGTTCACAATAATGACAATCGTTTTGAGGTTTTCTTTTCAGAATAAACACTATTTTCCTTACAAGTTCATTTCAATTGGCTTCGATCGAACCGATAATAACGTTCACCTACAAAACTGAATAGAAACACAAAGCAGGATTTAAGGCTGTCACTCGTTATTATGGCAGCTGTTCAAAACAACAAGGGCATTCCTCATTAGGAAGTCGATACCTGGACTGGTTTTTGAACGGATACTCGGGATCAGGTCTGGTTCGACTCGGGTTTGGTCGCTTCCTGCTTGGTTTTTCACACCGCAGTTTTGTGTTCGGACACAAATGACAGAAGAGCTGACATGTTTGGGTCAGGCTGGCCGATATGCTCTTGGGAATTGAGTCAGACTCCGACAGAAAATTGCATCCACAGTCACTCTATTTGTCACTGCAATGCCCCCCCAACCCCCCCCAACCCAACCCAACCCCTACCCATCTGAAATGTTTGCAACTGGCAGCACAAATGTTCAAAGGAGCTGGGTTTGCAGTGAACTTGCACAAAACTCCCGAGTCCAAAATTGAGTTCTGCGCACACACAAAGAGTTTGGTGCGCAAGCAAAGCGCCGCCTGTCATCATTACAACCTGCGCTGAGTTACCAACAGCCATTTGCAGCCTATGCAGCACCTCTCACAACACATTGCAAGTGTCCCCCTCTATTCCTTCCATGTGTCCTCATCTCCCATCTCCTTCATTGTCGTCAAAGCTGCCTCACTCTGTCGTGACATTCCAGGGAGACGCTTTACACCCTCAGAACTATTTGAGACTCTTTGCCGGCTAAGCCCACACGTACAGTCTAGGTAGCGTCGGCGGCCCACGGTGCGATATTACCGGAATACAACCGGGCGCACACCTGCACAACAAAGCAGAAAGAACTCGTTTCGCCGTATCCTTCAAGACATGAGTCCAAAGCAGCGTGGAGAGCGGCGGTGAGACGGAATCCCGAGTATCTTCCCGCTTTGCAGCTCGCCAAACTAATCCTGGACATGTTTGATTGTTATTTGCGAAAAACAAAAACATGTCTCATCTCATCCCACAACAGGCGAATCCCTCGAGGTCGCAGTTACATCTGGTAAAGTGCACGTCAGACATGTGAGAGTATATTCTTTCTATCTTTCACAGGTATGGGGGAGGGGGGCGGGGGGGTTGTGCGCGTCCAAGCGACTGGGAAAACTCCAGCGTTAGAGAGCAGATGCTAAAGTGTCTCAGTCTCTCTCAGACTCATCTGAAGAGAGAGGGAGAGAGAGAGAGAGAGAGAGAGAGAAGGGGAACGATGTGAAAGAGAGAGGTTCTCACGACGAGGTGAAATCATCCCCGAAAGAAAAGGGAGAAGACAACTTGTGTGTGAAGCAGTAAAAAGCCCAAAAGCCATGTTGTAGAACAAACGCTGTGCACCCCACTGTGCTATTCCACCCATCACAACACACACACACACACACACACACACACACACTCTCTCTCTCACACACACACACACACACACACACACAGTCCCTAAGTAAATTTAACTGTCAGCCGTAAAGTTTTTGACTATAGAAAGTGACTTTGCCCGCTTTTTTTCCATCCACTTTTCCTCCTCCCCCTCTCGTCTCTATGCAAATCAGCTCCCCGTCCATCCCTCTGTCCATCCATGCCTCCCTCTCCACTTCCTCCCTCCCTCCCTCCATTCTTCCCTCATTGTTTTCCTGAAAAAGCCTTTCTGTAACCCTTTTCCATCTCACTTCCTATCTCCTTTCTTTTTCTTCCTTCACCTTCCTCCATCCGTCCATCCTTCCATACCTCTCCATTTATCCCTCCGTCCATACCCTCACCACAGGCACAGTCTGACCACAGAGGCCCCCCTCCGTTGACTCCCCTTCCTCCCTTATCTCCTCCCTCCCGCCATCTCCCCAAATGAGAAACTACGCTTCCCTCACTCCTTTTTCATCCATGCCTCTTTAACCCCCACCCCCTCCTACCAACACACACACACACACACACACACACACGCTTCTGACTATGGGCCTCTGACACCCATCTTCTCATCCCCCCCGACAAAAGTCTCAAAGACCCCCAGATGTGTGCCCCCTTCATTTCCATTTCAAAAAAGAGCCACCTCCCTCCATCATCCATCTATCTGTGCACTCACTCTCACACACACACACACACACGAAGCAGACACTTCAAAAACAGTCACACATGCTCATCGGCAAAAAACATGCTGACCATGGCAAATATCATTTATCAGATCCTTTTAAAAGAGTGTTACAAACACGTATCATCAACACTTCCAGAGGTTCTATTTTCTAAAGTATAGATTCACCATAACAAAATGTTATGAATCTAAAAGAAGGCTTCAATAGCAACACAGCGAGTGAATCTCTGTGAACTTTAAATGTACAACGTGTAAAGGCGCAACTCTGACTGAAATAATCACTTTTGCAATAAAATACTTTTTTTAAATGCAAAAATAAGTTTTAATCTATTGCGAGTTGAACTTATCCTGAGTTTTGACACATTGTTATATCTGACGAATTCGATACTAAAGTTTGATTTGCCTGCAAACTCACTGCAATTTCACTGTCATTTGTTTTTGAAAATAACTGGACTTTTCTGTTGTAGATGATTACACATTCCTTTTTTCATTAATTTATGGCTTCAAAATGAAGGATCATGAAAGAAATAAAAAAAAAAAACAACAGTTAAAATAATGAACTCATTGTTAGTTTTTATGAATCAACACCAGTTAATATTGTAGTAGTAGTAGTAAGTAGTAAAACACTATAGTGCTAGAAGTTGAAAGCTACTGGGACATTCAGAGTCAATTCAACCACCAGCCACAAACAATGGCACCGAGATTCGTGATGTATAGATCCTTTTTTTTTTTTTTATCTCTCTGACTTTGTGGTTTTCTGTCAACCGTTACGTCAAAGGATTTCCTGCATCACATGTGCCCCACATATTCAATGGTAGCTGGTGTGGTAGCAGGACAAAAAGGCAACACCTTTAAAAAAAAAAAGAAAAAAAGAAAATAAAACCGCTGTGTAAGCGGAAATCAACTGCAGTATAAGTGGAGATGAATCCCTGCTTCTTCTTTTTTTTAGTTTTTTTTTTAAACTTAATGTGGTTTGAAGTGAAGCCCCCTGGAAGGGGGGGGGGGGGGGGGGGGGGGTGCATCAGCTCCAACTGTCTGCAAGGGCTTTTGCCACTGCTGCTGCTGCTACTGCTGCTGAGGGATTATCAGAATCAGTAAACCAGGCCCAGGCCCAGGCCCCGACCGACTGACTAAGAACAGGTGAGACGCTTCAGCTGCATCCAGCTGAGTTTCACTGCCTCTTTCAGGTCTGTGCACAAACGCCGAGCTGCAGCAGCTGATGGAGGCGCGCAGGGTGTCACAATCTCGCCCCGCTCTCTCTCTCTTTCCGCCGCCGCATCGTGGTTACGGGAGCGGGCCAACCGGGGTTACGCGAACAGAATAACACAACAACGGGCCAGACTGGCCGTTCGTCAATTAGAGTCACTAGATCCATGCTTGATTTTTCCTACTGTTGTTTTAACGCTCCACGCGCCGGAGGAACAAAAGAACGGCTTTGAGGGGAAGAAGGAGAAGAAAAAAAGAAAAAAAGGACGTACATGTTAGTCGTTTAAATCATACTTTTAATTTGACGGGACGCCGTAAAAAAGTCTGCCCCTTATTACAAACACACACACACACACACACACACACACACACACTAAGGCCCATGCTGACAGACACACGCTCGCATGCACACAGAGTGAGGACAAAGACTACTTTGAAAAGTTACTCAGCCACCAGATGTTTTAGCCAGATCCCAGACTACAATACTAATGGGGCTGGCCGGCTGTGTGTGTGTGTGTGTGTGTGTGTGTGTGTGTGTGTGTGTG
>JAFBJT010034946.1:26126-45666 GCA_016785325.1 Chascanopsetta lugubris | reverse complement strand
TGTGTGTGTGTGTGTGTGTGTGTGTGTGTGTGTGTGTGTGTGTGTGTAGAGGAGGGGTAAGTGTGATTGTTTTTAAAGACAGAAATGAGTCCCCTTCCTCGGTAAGCACGGGGTATTGTAAGTATTGTATTAAAAATTAAACCAACACACACATGCGCATGCGCACACACACACACACACACACACACACACACACTTATAGAAGGCTGATTTCTAAATATAATGCATTATAGATAAAACGGTTGACATTAAGGTGCATAAACACACACAATTAAGAGCCTTTTATCTGTGAAATAGAAAAGGTATAAATGTGGAATAATGGAGAAGGACTGCAAGAGAAGCCCTGGGAGAAGAAAAGTCAGATTTCCTGCAGATCTGGGGAAAATGTTAATGTGACCGAGAGGGAAACAATAGCAAACAAATGTCAACATGTATTTACACTCGGAATCAGAGATAATTGCAATCTCTGCGTGGCGAAACGGGAGTATTTTGACAGCGGTCACAGTTTGATCAAACACACGTGAGTGTGACGCTGCATCTTGTTTCACGTTGCAGTAAGAATAAGCCCGATTTAGCGATAATGAGATGGCGGGCATGAGAGAGAGAGAGAGAGAGAGAGAGAGAGAGAGAGAGAGAGAGAGAGAGAGAGAGGAGAGAGAGAGAGCGAGAGAGAGAGAGAGAGAGGCACTCATAGAGAAAAAAGGGAGTGAGAGAAAGGTTCTCGGTCTGACTGCAGGCACAAAGGGGGCTGTTAACCTTCAGTTTAGAAATAAACAATCTGTGAGTCAAACAGACACAGGCAGAGAAAGAGCGAGAGAGAGAGAGAGAGAGAGAGAGAGAGAGAGAGAGAGAGACCTGACCTCCGTGGAGAGAGATGAGTGCCGATAGGGCTGTTACGGTAACTGATAACCATCTATCGGCTACGCAGAACTACGGAGAGATGACTGTTCAGGCCGCGGCCACCAGAAGTGGTGCGTTTATCTGAAATACGCACAGAAGCAGAAGCCGTTATCAATGAAACGTATTGAGCTGCAGAGGCTCGGAGTCAAAAGCACAACCACCGCCACAAAGCACCGCCACCACCGACTTTCTCCGATTGTGTCTTTATCTGAAGAGACAACTTTGATCAAAGTAGCTTCATGAGTTAAACATTTGAAGAAAAAAAAAAGGGGGGGGGGGAGCTTCAACTTCTGCAGGGGGAAAAGTCTCGCTGAATTAAGAATAGAGAAAAAAAAAAAACAACTCTCCCTCCATCTGCGTCTTCGCAGCCTTTTAAGCCTGCGACCTGAACCAGGTCCAGATTCATGCCACTTACGCCACTGTCACACTTTACGTGGCTGATTCTCGCCGTTTGTCTGTTTCGGCCTCAGTGTGACAACGCAGAGAAAGGGACGGGAGTTAAAGGACACAAATGTTCTCAGGATGAGTTCCCTTTCTGTAATTTATGCATTGAGGTTTCTCCTGATAGAGCACATTGTGGATGCAGTTGAGGAGCCCACACTCACTATTTACATTTGTGAAAAATATTCGTCCATATTTTTAGATTAATCATTCACTTTGACCTCCGATGGCGGAGAACACCAGAGATAACTCTGCATTTGATATATTCTCCTTTCCCTCTTTTCCCTCAGAGCTTATTTCCAACTGATAGCGAAAGCTTCAAACCTCCCCACTGTGGAACCAGCGGTGTCTTCCGTATTTACAAAGAGGTGCTAATATTGCTCGTCATGTGCAGGTAGCTAACGGCTAACCATTTTGAAACTCAAGCTAATAGCCCCCCCCCCCGCCCCATTAAAAATAAATCTTAGTTAATTCTTCAAACTGAATAATGGGTGGGCAAAGCTGAAAGCGTGACAATAATCAAATGATAAATGTACCAATGAGGCCCTGATGTGACAGCTGGAAGTATTTTGGGTCCACTCGACGAACCACAATCTTATAAAATACCAACCACTGTGGGGTGGAGAAGCAATACTGGAGCTCATTTCAATTAATTATGGAAGGATAAAAAAAAAAAGGGCAATTGCAAAATTGATTTCGCTTCAAGTTTCGGCTCGATATCTATCGTCACGAGTTTTTGTAACTGGACTTTTTAAATGTGGGGCCACATTTTCAAAACACTTTATGGAGCATTATCACAATGAGACCCCCAGCGCCAGTGGACAGGACACATCAAACTTACTGTTATGGCACCTGCAGCGCAAACAGGCCTGACAGACCACATTTACATTCACAATTATCTTATGAAGTGGAAGTTGGTACAAATAAACCGGCGAGAAACATTTATGTTGAGTCCGTCTATTTTAGCGTGACTGTAACTGACAGCTGTTTAAGGTGGTCGTCACCATTTTAGTACTTTTACAGTTCTGTGTCACTGGCGCGGCACCTGCGGCACAACCTCGAGAGCGACGAGTCACCACTCAACCTTCATGGCTCGCGCCAAAGAGTGTACGATGCGAAGCATAAGGTCATAATTTCTCCAACATATGGAACGTGAAAGGGAAGAAGTAAAAAAAATTTTTTTTTTTTTTTTAAACCGGCCGCCATGTTGGAAATGTGACAAAAACCTTTCCAGGAGACGAGCCGCTTGTGGTGGAGCCGGCAATTCATTCTGCCACGATGGAGCAAACGAGCTCTGATTCCTCTTCTATTAAGCCGTGATTTATTTCAAAGTTAATTGAACACGGCGCCGGAGCAAATCACTAGCTGTGTGTTTCTTTTCCATTTTTTTAAATTTTTTTTTTTTACACAAGGTCAAACTTGACATGAACGGTGATTGATAGCTGAACGTCTGCGGTGCGCAGGAAGTGTCGGCACGATGAGTACACCGCTGAGTCAAAACAGGCGAGAACTCAAGAACGCAGCTCATAACAAGCCAGCGTGGTCTCTGAGAGCGAGGAGCGTTCAGCAACTCACGGTTGTGATAAATGGAGATGAACATAGAGCATGTGCAACAGTTAGAAACAGTAACCTGCTGTACAGTTTATGGGAGAACCAAGCTGGTGTAGGGGCGCACGACTTCAGAGTCTGTGACGAGTAACAAGGGCTGCAATAACTAGCTGTTTATGAATGAGTATTAAAACAGCTTGCGAGTGATCCAATAATCACAGTGGTTTAAATGGCATGGCATGGGTCTCTGGAACTGGTGCAGTAGATGCATTATGCACAATGAGACAATATTTGCACTCTTTTTGTCACATGTGTTGCACATGTTTTTTCAATTCTTTTTTTCTTAAAATAAATTACTTTTTTATGGCTTATAACCGGGGACCTGGGAAACCTGGATTTCGTAGTAACTCCTGTGTGAATGTGTGCTAGTTCCTTGAATCCTTGAACATACAGTTCCTCAAATGTTATAATAAATGTCATCTTTTCCGATGAGTCGAAAAAAAAATCCTCACCAGGTGAAACAATTGTCAAGAAATGGTTTGTGATGATTCGTGGAGGAGTTAAGTGGATAATAATACAATAAGTTCCATTGTTGGGAATTAGGACCTTTGGAATCTAAAACCACAAGCTCTCATATTCCCTCATCTCCTCAACCGCCGCTTTATCGGTCCGCTCTTTATCGTGACAGACGGATTATTTACTCCCCTCGGATCAAAAGGAGAAGAATTGTCCCGTGTTTAGAATTTTGTGTGTGTCCCCAAAAAGGCTAAAAGGGGAAAGGAAAATGTCGAAGGAAAAAAGCATCATTTCACCCTAAACCAGGACCATGTGCTCGTTATCTAAAGCAGGCCATCGAGAAGACTTAAAAGTCGAAAATAGACCAAAGACATTAGAGACAAACTCAAGCCTAAACAAGGCTGCACTAACCACAGATGGAGAGTGGGGATGACATCTTGGGCATTTAACAGACACTCTTTTCCAGACCGACTTCCAGTAACTGCAACAGGAGAATAAGCACAAATCCCTGCATCACTGACATTACAAGCAGCTAATATAAAGTCACGAAAGAGCCAAAAACGATGCGCCCAGACGGTGAAAAATACGTTGAAAAACAATTGCGTCCTTGGGATGTGAGCACAACAAGAGAGGCGGTCATAAAGAAGTGCGAGCCGCCGCGCTTTGAGCCAAGAGCGCCAGAAGCCTTGCGAAAGAAAAAGTTTTTTTTTCTTCTTCTTTCTTCTTTTAAGAAACTATCCGTGACAAATGGATGTTTTCCTTTATCTGAACTGCAGGCAGAGTTGAGATGAATAACAGCTGATTGTTTTAATAGATGTTATCGTTGCCTGTTTATTTGAAACAGTGAGAGTTAAAACGGTTCTTAAATAAATGGGAACAGAAATGAAAAAATAAATCCAGGCTGCACCAAAAAGAGGGCAGAAGTCCTTGAAAAGTTGAAATCACATGTGATCTTCTGATGTTTAAACAACCTGACATGTGTTACACTGCCAGGATCGACAGACTTTATTTTAGGCGGGTTCTTAAATGGGAGGTGTGGAGGCAGTAATTCAATGTCACCTGTAAACATGTCGAGGCTCACTCACATCTCATTATCTGACGCATCCAAATACACAAAAGGGCAAAAGTACACAAGGGAGTTTCAGAAAATGATGCTCAGGGTTTCAGTTTAGTCTGGACTCACTTCATTATTGAGCTTGAACACATTTATTATCTACACAAATCAGGGAACCGACCTTTTTTCACTTCCTCAGACACATCTGCACCGGGCGACACTTTTGTGAATGAGATTACCCAATCTGCTGGACGGCGATAACAAGCCGAGATAAACTCAAATCCAGCCGGTACGTTAGCTGCATTCTAAACACAGGAGTAGATGAGTATGAGCAGAAGTTAAAACAGGAATGATTGTGAATGAATCACATTAAAGTTTCGCAAAAACTTCCAAACTTTGGTCAGTACGCTGGAGACGCTGAGTGTTCAAGGCTGCCGCAGCTGATTCATTTGATGGGTGATAAAATAGTGAGTAACCTCTTTGGAAATCAATTCATCTGACTTCTTTAAAAAAAAAAAAAAAAAAAAAAAAAAAACATGGCTCGGCTCTAAGGAAGTACAGGGCAGTAACTGCACCATGGCCTATAAAAAGTACAATTATTGCACTCTTTTCTCAGCATATGCACTTCATCTGGTTTTTGAAAGGGCGTTATCCCAGACCACATGTTGTTTCCAAATAAACGGCTGGATTAATTGTTGAATATACTAATCGATGACCGAAACAGAGGTTTTATTGTTGCTGCCATTACTGACTTCGCTTTCGAAAACTTCCTCAAAAGTGTTGACTAAAAGTGGTCTGTTCCGAACTTGTTTTGTTGCATTTGCACAGATTTTTATGAAAAGAAACAAGACACATAAAGCCGATTCCAACGGTGATAAACTAGAGTCAAAAGGCTGAGTAACGCTGCGTAGCAAACATTTCCATGCCTCCCTCTCGCTGCATCAGTTGTGGTGTCTACCAGTGGAATCACCACAGTTCCACCCCAAAAAAGCAGCTCGAGCCGGGCTTTGGTCTCCTTCTTACGCGCCGTCCTTCTTTCCCCCCCCCCCCTTTCCTTCCTCTGGTGAACGCAGCACTGCTCCGAAACGACCAAAGACAAATGCATGGCAGCCCACAAAATCACTACAGTTGTTCCTCGTGTCTTACAGAACATCAAACCATCAATAAAACTCAGGAGATACATTCCAGCTAGTTGAACAGGACGTTTCTGACTTCCCTCGCTCCATGTGTTCTCCCTCTCCCTCTCTCTCCCAAAACTTTCGCTCTTCCCAGTTCCACCGCAGAGGCTTCACATATTGCAGCCATATGAGTAAGCCATGGTTGCCTCGTACATGGACGCGCACACACACACTCACATACACACAGACAGGAAAAATGCTGTGCTCTCTTTCCCACTATGACACACACACACACACACACACACACACACACGTACAGGAAAGGGTTTTACAAGCAGAGGTTCTCTTTAGGAAGTCGTCAACTGTTTTGACGTTTAATGGGAGCAACGAACAAGGCCATAAGATACAATAATATCCAGTGGCTGGAAGAAAGGGAAATTCTAAAAAGGGTATTTTTCATGACAACATTTAAGGAAACTTAACCAGCATGGTTTCTTAGGAAATAGGAACATCTCACATGGCTGCATGGTGAAGCGAGCAGCCACAGCGTCAGAAACGTTCCCAAACTCCATCGAAAGCTCTGTGAGAAACTACTCGATCATTCATTTGCCGTGCGATAAGCTTGGAACTGCTTATTTTGCATCGTCTCTGTCAGACGAGAAAAGTCGATAGGAAAAATTCGGATAATATCCAGAGGAGCTTCAGGAGCCCGAGAGAAATAGTGCCGCTCAGACACATGTGCAGAGAATGCTGTGAGAACACGCAGATCAACATTTCAAATGAATATAGCGGACACTGGACGTTCACCGCTGAAGCGCCTCGTAATTCAGCTTGATTCAACTTTGACAGTGTTTCAGCAGCTTTGAAACATGGCCTCTGTTCACAGAAGTCATAAAAACAACAATGTGTCACCATCGTAAATTTCAGAGGACGTGCGGCTCGCAACCCCGTCCGTCCTTTGAGTCAAATCCACTGGAAGTTATAGACTGGAAAATAGAGGAAGATTAGTACTGCAAGACTTTACATTAGAAATTAAGTATTAGAAGTGAGAGTGTGCAAAAGTTACAGAAACAACTGAGAAAGTTGACAAACACAAGAAGGCAAAGATAGTGTGAAGTTAGACTGACTTTCCTAAAGTTAGTGCAGCGGCTTGTGCGTTGATTTTTGCTCATCAGTGAGACGGCACGGAGCTTGCAGATGCTTTAAATCTATAGCCGGGAACTCCATCAAAACTTTTTTGCGATACATAAATTAAATTCTCACTCACTAAAATACATGGGTGACTTATTTTGATTTCATTTTCAGACACGGCTGCTGTGAGCAAGTTTGTTCGAGGTCATTCTGCAGGAGGATTCCTTACAAAAATCTGAAGTTGTCTGCTGAATAAAAGTCGCTCCACAAACACTGAGGCAGTATTTTCTCTCTCTTTTCTGAGGTGGTGCTTGTGGTGGAGCGGGTTCGAGACCCGACCGGAGCAGAGTTGGGGAAAAACTGTGGAGGACTATGTAAAAAGCTTCCTCGCAGTGTGTGCCTCATTGTGCTGCCTTCACATACTCTGCTCTCCCCTCAGAGTTGTCATGCCTACCCCGGCTCCCTTATCTCAAAGGAACATCACAGTTTCTTGCGACAGGAGGAAAGAGAAGTGGGTGAGGAGGGGGAGTGAAGTGGGTGGGTGGGGGGTGAGAGAAACTTTTTCTCAAAGTGCTGTGGAAATGGCAACTCGGGCTTTTTATCTTAACCTGGCAATGGAAGGCAGGGGAGAAAGTTCAATAACAATTAAGAACAACCAACGACACGTTGGATTTAGCACGTGCTTGTTTGCCTTTGATGTTGATAAGAGAGGATGTTATTTAGGGGGGAGGTGGAGGGAGGGGAAGAGAGGAGAGGGGAGAGGAGGGGGGGGGGGGTCTTTTATGGTCCACCATGCGCTACCCCAACAATGAGGTGCAAAAAACAGCGCCATATCTGCTTCGGGAGAACCTAATAAACATTAGTGCCTTTGATCACCACTTCCTAAACATCACCCCACACGCACACACACTAACTATGTGACAGCAGAGATACCGAGCCGAACTTCAAAGCGCCCGAAGATAAATAAATAACAAAAACAAAACTGTCAGTCTCAGCATCCGAACTTGCCGACCAGTAGTCTGGATCCCCGGTGTGTTAGTTTACAGGAAGAAGTTATCAATGGAAATGTCACCCTCCAAAAAAGTGGAGTGGTGGAGGAGTGAGGAGAGCACCGAACACAGTCGCCGGCGTAAAGAAAATAGTACCCAAAAACACACACACACACACACAGCGTATAGAAGAGTAGTTTGAAACAAGAAGGAGGAAAACACAAACCTACTTTGCGGCGACTGTGTCACTCCGCGTCCCCTCGCTGCCGCCTCCAAACTCAGCCTTAAATCAAAGCGAGGAGTCGCCGTCCCCCCGGTAGCCCCCTTTTCAATTTGTATTTGTGTAGCGTTTGTGTATGTATGTGTGTGTGTGTGTGTGCTAACCTAAATGTAAATTGCCATGTGAATTCAAAGCAAAGCGATGCTGCTCTTTTTTTCTTCCTCCTCCTCTTCCTCTCTCTCTCGCTCACTCACCCCCTCTCTCTCTCTCTCTCTCTCTCTCTCATTCAAGCTGCCGGATCCCTCTTTTTTCTCCCTAACGACGCAGCTCAGGCCGTTAGTTACATAAGACGCAAAGCGGCTGCTGACCGTCGTAAAAACTACTAACCGATATTTTCGTCACCCCCTCCCTCCTCTTCTTCTTCCTCCTCCTCCTCCTCCCCCCTTCTTCTCTTCTCGTTCTTTAGCTAGCCTCTTCCTCCGCTAGTCCCCACAAATCCTGCCGGGGGGGGGGACTCAATGCGTGTTCTCCCGTACCGAGCATCGCCGCTGCTAACCGCTTTGTTTTGGTAGCTAATGCTAACTGTTGGCTTACCTGTTGATTAAAAATTAGCATTAGCCTCTTAGCTCTTTTCTGTCTCTCTCCCCCTCTCTCTCCCAGCAGCCTGTTAAGATGGTGGCTTCGTCTCTTTCAGGGTTTTTCTTTTTTTGGTTTGTTGATGATGCCGGACGGTGTGACTGTGTCTTGGCTCTGTCTTGTTGTGTCCTGGCTACACACACACTCACACACACACACACACACACACACACTCACTACAAGCCCTAATGCATGTTGTCTGAGTGTTGTTGTTAGTATTCCGACGTGGATGCATGTGTGGTGTTTATTCGGGGGACTACACAGTAAACCAGAGCCGCTGTTTGTGTCGTTAAGTTTCTGTTTTTGTGGTTGTTGTAGTTCAGAGTTGTGTTTTCGCTGTGCTGTGACAGCTCTCTCGCCCCCCCCTCTCTCTCTCTCTTTCTGTGTGTGTGTGTGTGTATGTGTAGGCTGTGGGCATTACGTCACAGGAGGAAGACACAGCAGCTCTATTAATATCAAGAAGCCACCCGAAGACTGACTCTTAAAGTGACACACACACACACACACACACACACACACACACACACACACACACTGTGTAATCACACTGTGTTATTAAAGTAAATTCAAAGACAGTGAGGGCAAAAGCTCTGACTCTTAGAGTGACACACACTGTCATCTCACTCTTATAATATACGTAGATATACAATTAAAGGTGCAGTGTGTACATTCTCCTCACCTCTATCTGTAGATCAAAATTATACACTGACATTTTGACAAATGTATGATTGTACGAGGATCTTGTCACATTACCCCGAAATGGGCCCATTAATGTATATTTACATCGGGAGCGGATCCTCTCTATGGACGCCGCCATGTTTTTTTTGTTTTTTTTTTACAGTAGCCCGGAGTGGAAGGGAAGGGTGAGGTTCAAGATAGAACATGCAACTTCACCTGTAGATGTCAACCAAATCGTACACACTGCACCTTTAAAGTTAGTCAATTCCAAATCACATTTCTTCATATTATAACAAAGTGTCAACATACTCACGTACTCCTGCTAATTATGCGGGTTGTAAATACAAACCTCAAAGCGTATGAATAACTCACTTATCACCATCAGTGGCTGTGACTGTATTAATGTTGTGATAATGAGCCGTGTCAGCGGTTCTAGCACCACCTTTGTAGATACAGTATAATCGACACCACTTTCTCCTGTCCAGGTTTTTGCGGGACTCCCTGAATCGATGTTATCTGTGTCCCTGCAGAGAGAACATCTGGTCAAACAGTATCTAATTTAATGGCAGATTTTTATTTAAGCCACCTTATAATGTTGTGAGTGCACACAGATGTGTAGCGTGGGTGGTCAAATGAAAACCATGCTACACAAAGGAAAGATTAACTTCGGGCTTTTTTGTTTGTTTTTTTGAAAATTCATAATGCAATAAAAGAAGAAACAGAAAACCCTGGTTGTGTGGGGAGGTGGGTGACATGAATAATAAATATGCCCTTGTTTGCTCGCTATGAAAACCACAATCATGTCTGAGGCTCTCACCCTCCTCTCGTACCATGCTTTCCCCCGTGGCCCCCATGGGGCGTAAGGGACTGTGAACTTTTTAGTCCCCGATTTTTTTTTTTTCTCAAACGCTGCCCTTCAAACGCCAAAGGTACGAATGTTTTTCACTAACAAAGGTTTTGCCGCTGCCTCCAGGCAGACACGCTGCTGGATCCACCCCCACCCTGAGTGGTGCTACAGAGAAAGAGTCACATTGAGGAAATAATGCACCTGCCACCTGCTGCATGTCTTCTGTATGTACCTCTCATTGATTCCTTCATCCAAGTGTCTCCATCCCTCCGCCCTCACCCCATTATTCCTTTCTTTTTATATATATATATATATACATCTTCAATACTTTGTTGCAGAAAGTGATGGTCCAAAAGTTTCATCCTGTTGTTTGGAACAAGGAAATAGTTTGACAACAACATGGAGTTGATATGGTTATTTTGAATTGAGCGAACCAATCGTCCTTGAGACGACACGAATCCAAAACACCATCTGCCTTGTTTTCTATTGGTTGGTCTCATCTGTCTTTTCCAGATCTATATCTTTTTTCAATGTGTTTCGCTACAAACACACATTTTCAAGTTTTATCCCCATACTCTATCACACACAACATATACCTCTCTGCCTAGATTGTGGCATCCCCTTAAAAATATATGATGTAGTCCGTCTATATTCTATAATCCAGGTAATTCCTAAAGATAAAATACTGCTTTTCTCCGAAATGAGCAAACTGAAATATTAGTGCCATAAGATCATACGCGCAAACTCAATTTCAGCGCAGTCAATAGACGAGGGCGGGAGTATTTTATTATTGCAGTGCGCAATGTTTCCCACAAATGTTGGTCCTGCGAAAACACAATATTACAAATGAAATTTATGACAGATGCATGGCAGCAAAGAGAAGCGAACACAGGGGCTGCTGGGTTTTTCGAGTGCAGGAGTAATAATTCCTCGCTAATACCGGGGTGGCGGTTTGGGACTAGCTTGCGCAGGGTCGACATCTGACCACAGAAACAATAAAGGCCCCGTGGAAAAGTGCTAAAGTTCCCTAATAGTTGCGCATGATTTGTGGTAAATGGAGTAAAGCACGCAAAAACACACAAATGGCTCTTTCAGGATGAAAATGTAAAGCAGCAATCACGGAACAAAACTGCATTGTATATTCTATTTTGCTTTTATTTACAAATGGAAGCGTTTCATCCCTTGCTGCCAAGTTTCGGACATGGCCGACCGTAATCAAAGTATCCAAAGATGACAGTGAACAAGTGCGCACAGTACACGTACCAACAAACCATGTGTATCCTGGTATTCAGCAATACGCACAATCCCCGCGAGAACAAGAGCAGCTGAGTCAGCGCTTTTCCAGAAATGCATTTCTCACAGAATGTACGCATTACATTTGTTTTGTTTCTCGCGTGTGTCTACGTAAATCTTTATTTCAGCTTGTTATTTGTGGTTTTCAAGATCATTTGCAAACACAAACAATGTGGAGTAAAAGAAAAAAAATGCATCCAGCGCTGACCTTCATTGTCCACGCAAACCCACTCAAACCCGACATCTTAAAAAGAAAGTATTAAACTGTCAATCAAATGGCGGGATAACGTTATGATGACGCATCAAAGAACCCTCAGATTTTATATGTTCTATGATGTTCCTGTGTTTTGGGGGGGGGGGGGCCTGATTGGGACTAAAGCCTGTGTCCAGCTGTGTCCTCCCTCTCTCTCTCTCTCTGTGCTCAGTCAGTGGTGCTGCGGGCGGCTCTTCCTCCTTCTCTCACTCCGCTGGCCAAACTCCCTCCAGGCTCCAGCTACAGAGGCTGCAAATCCCCATGCACCCGATTCCCACAGCTCTGCATCCAGCCCGCTGTGTGAAGATTTTGAAATGTAATACTTCGTTCTTCGGGGGGGTTGGGGGGGGTGGGGTTAAAAGATTCACGGATAAACAGCATACACATATAATATGCAAAGTAATGGCTTTTGGTCTCAGCACCTTTTTTTGTATTTGTTAACCTCTAAAAAAGCAATTTCAGAAAATGCACTGGTATTGAAAAGGTCCACAAATGTAGTTTTGTTTTGTTTGCATATGCATTTATTTATTCATGCAGTTGTACGTTTCATTACTCTATTTATTCATCCATTCATTTACTCTTTTTTTCCATTATTTATTTATTTATTCATTCATTCATTTATTTGTAGACAACCACCTCGACAAAACGAACTGCCCGAGCATATTCATGGGCAGCTTCATCCATTTTCGCCACAGAAAATACTTTGCCACATATTTTGAAGTTGTCCTCGAGTTTAACTGTGTGTGACCAGTTCCTACCAACGCACGCAGCATTCAGACAATCGCTGTGACACAGCCAGTAACTCCGCCTGCTGAGTCACTCTTATTTTCCACCCCTTATTTTGCACATTAAATCCACTATTTTTTCTTCTCTTTATATTCCATTTTCAGAACTGAACCATATCAGTAACCCTCTGGTTTCTCCTTATTATTTCAATATTATTGAAACAGTGATATTAACCTCTGACCTTTTCAATGGATAATGATTCACCCACTGGAATCGAGTAACACATCTCCCCCAGCTTGTTAGAAGTCAAATTAACTAAAAGTAGTAATTTAGAGGGAGTATTCGAAATTTATGGCCTGAGCTCCTTCCCTGCTTCGTCAGGCTGAATTAGTAATTTCAGAGAAAATAAAATCTAACTATCACTTTACACAGTCTCCTGTTTGAGCAAATAAAAACTTTCTCAGACTCATCACAAAGTCCTTCGGCTGCAGTGGGAGACGGAGGCTCTGCAGTCCCGCCCTCAGCCAAGGCGACCACCGGCCAGACTGCAACTTTCACCGAGCGTTTCCCAAAGCAAGACTCACTCACTTTCATGCTCCCGTCGTGCCAAGTGCTTTATCTGCAAGCTGGGCAGGACCCAGAGGCCAGAGAGTTTAGGCAGAGAGAGAGAGAGAGAGAGGGAGAGAGATGACTATTCCCCACGGTGGTCCAGAGAAGAGATGGTAGCCAGCACCGTGACCACAGCCATCACAATCAATGGAAGGAATGAGCCAAAAAAAAAAAACAAAACCCAAAAAATAAAGGAAATACACAGTTGCAATGTCAATGCCTCAACACGGCTGCAGAGGAAAGACTGTGGTTGAATGAGTGAGGAATGAGTGTTGCGGGGATGAATAACATCAGTCAACATGTGAAGGGGAAGCGCCGTGGACTCGGCATCACGAGGAGGATCACAGCTGCCGACTGTCAGAGTCAGACTTGACATCTTCTTTAGAAAGATATGAAGGGTGGGGGGGGGGGAGTTCATTCCTTCATATCTCCTTGCCTTCGGTGCAAAGAGCCCCCCCCCCCCCCCCCCCCCTCTGATGTGATTACATAATAGATGAGCACGGTCTGGGCTAATGTCAGCTATTTCTGAGGGCAGCTGCACAGCAGAGGATTATCAGGGCCCCGTTTCTGAGAATCGTGAAAGTGGTGGTGGTGGTGGTGGTGGTGTTGGTGGTGTTGGTGTTGGTGTTGGTGGTGTTGGTGTTGGTGGTGGTGTTGGTGGTGGTGGTGGTGTTGGTGGTGTTGTTGTTGTTGGTGGTGGTGGTGGTGTTGGTGTTGGTGTTGGTGGTGGTGTTGGTGTTGGTGTTGGTGGTGGTGGTGTTGGTGTTGGTGGTGTTGGTGTTGGTGGTGGTGGTGGTGTTGGTGGTGGTGTTGGTGTTGGTGGTGTTGATGTTGGTGGTGGTGGTGTTGGTGGTGTTGGTGTTGGTGGTGGTGGTGGTGGTGGTGGTGTTGGTGGTGTTGGTGGTGTTGGTGGTGGTGTTGGTGTTGGTGTTGGTGGTGGTGTTGGTGATGATCCTGATCTGAGGTCAATACGAGCCGATGAGATAAATATCCTTCGTGTTGCTGCAAATACTTTTGCGCGATAGGAATCAACCAGGAAGCAAAGGCAGCCGACTGCTTCATCCTTTTCATACTCCAACACAACCCCGACGTTCTGACCTCAGTATTACCGCCGGTGTTCCGGTTATGAAATGTTACTGTAGTGTAATGTAGTCATACTAGAAGATTAACGAGACATATCGTACTCATTTGAAAGCATGAAAACAACAACAACAACATAATATTGTTATTTCAATTGCGGTTATTTTAACCGCTTCGACATTCTAGTTCATCTAAACCTGTTACTTTTTAATGACCAAGTCAAAGTCATCTACCAGGTCGGCGGTGATTTGCTGTTGGGCCGGGGGGGGGGGGGCGCATTGTTTTGTGGACAGGGGGGTGTGTGTGTGTGTGTGTATGTGTGTATCTCTCTCTCTCTCTCTCTCTCTCTCTCACTCTCCCATGTTGACGCGTGACAGGCGCCGGTTGACACGTTGCCAGCCATCGACCGGCAATCGACGTAGTGGGCACCCCTGATCTAAACCTTGTTTTCCGATCACTTCAATTCCACCTTATGGAGCTTTTCCCACATAACGCCACTGACTCTCTGACCTCTGAACCTCTGAGATCAAAAAGAATGCAGTCAACTCTACGACCACACGCCTCACGCGTCAACAGCATCTCGTTGACGACGCAGCCGAAGAAATATGAACTAGGGACGACCGGGCCGCTCCGGACTTCACCCGTCGTGTTGCCGGGCCTCGTGCGCGTACGGCTCGGCTCGCCGCGCTTTCGTGGCCATGTGTAGCTGCATGGCACCGTAACAGAGTGGTACGTGACGGGACATGGAGCTGCGCAATGAGCGTCGGTCTCACTGCGGCGCTGCTCCACCGGCTCTGACATGAAGTACAGTCATCCTCGTGGTGTGTCCCCGAGAGAACAGGGTGATATCAATGCAGGGACGTGAGCTCTTACAGCCATGTGAGAGGAGGAGGATGTGTAGGGAGCACAGGTACAATATGTTTCCCTGGACCCCAATGAAGAGCTGTAAAAGGTGTGTGTGTGTGTGTATGAGCGCGCGCACGCACGCACACACACTATCCCTCCTCCGAGCGAATTTGGATGATGTTTGTGAGGTCGGTGGAGATGAAAGTGGCAGAGAGGACAGATTCGTCAGATTAAACCGAGGGTCAGGCCGCTCCCCTGATGGCGCCGGACGCCTGCGCCGCCGCCGCCGCCGCCACCGCAGCCGTCGCCTGCCCGCCCCCGAACACGATGATCCCTCTCACGCTCATAACGTCAGGGACAGAGTTTTTACAGGAGATCGCACACAAGGCAGGCGCAATGTCGGGCCATCAGCGTTTTTGTTCAAGGTTTTTGTCATGATTAAAAGTTGAACAGTGTGACTTTTAGCTCCATACTTCACAACAGCGCCCCCTGCAGGAACTCCGGATTATTTCTATTCATGCCTGAGGAGTTGAATAATACTGTGGACGGTCAAAACCTAGTGGTGTGACAATCCCACCAAACTCCATTGAAAATCCTTCATATTTAAGGCTCCTTTCTGAAAAATGAACACCAGATTGACTTTTAAAGGTGCAGTGTGTGATATTTTGGTCATTTTTGTCACTTCTGAAAAACATTATAAAACAATTACATCCTGACATTTGCACGAATTTAAATACACTTCACTGTCTTATTTTTTTCTATTGCCTTAAATGAGCTCATACACACCATTTGAGTTTTAATGACAACTAAAGTCCACCATAGGTTCTCCTGCATGCTCAGAAGGGTGAGGGTGAGGTGATGAATATAACATCACCCCTAGATGTCATCAGATGTTACACACTGGACCTTTAAGTCTATTTTCCACAGTTCAGCATGATTCTTGGACCTGATCCCCAACAGGGACGGATCAATACATGTCTGACTCATGCTGGCCAACTCCTCGGCTGGTAATGGAAATATGTATATGTGTGTATATATATATATATATATATATATATATATATATATATATATATGTATTAATGTTGGTATAACATAGTTACAACAGTCATTTCATGTACCAAGGTAAAATGGAGCCAAAGCAGGCGTTCATGGTGAGGAGTGGGTATGAAAGGAGAACCTCTCTCCTTATTCCAAGTCAGTGAACCATCAAAATCTCAAAGCCGCTGTTTGAAGATATACACGTTGTGTAGTGTTGCTTTAAAGGTGCATTAATGTGATTGCCCCCCCCCTCTTCCATAATGTCAGCAATGGAATATGAAATAATTACAGTGTTTTTATGAGTTTGTATAATCCCCTGACAGAATGAATTATTATTTATTACTCAAGAATACGCCCTTTGTATTTACATCGGTTCTATGGAGGCTGCCATGTTGCACCGCCATGTTTATAGAGTAGCCAAGAACAGACAAGGTAAACAAAGCTTGAGTTTCCATGACGATGACTGAAGGCCGGGAGAGGGTAAGGAGAGGTTCTCCTAAATACATGGAAAGGCAGGGGGAGGTTTGTTCAGCTGCAACATGTACATAACGGCACCACCAGATGTTTCTACATCTGACACTGTGTACCTTTAAAGGTGCAGTGTGTACGATTTTGGCCTTTTTTGTCACTTCTACAAATATTACCAAAAAATTACATACTGATATTTTTATGAATTTATAGTCACCTACATGTGTTTTGTTTACTCCATTACCCTTAAATGAGCCCATTAATATATATTTATACGGGTAGTGGCTCCTCTCTACGGGGGCCTCCATGTTTTTGTTTTTTTACAGTAGCCCTGAGTGGACGCACTAAACATCTTGAGAGTTTTAATGACAGCTGAACTCTACCATAGGTTTACCTATACTCAGAAAGGTGAGGTGATGGATTCAACATGCAGCTTCACCTCTAGACGTCGCCAAATTTCACACACTGCACCTTTAAAAAAAAAAACATTTAAAACACGTTTTCAAGGACTTATTTCCATTTCGTACTATATCGGTGCCGTAATCAAAGCGGCGCACATTCACGCAGCGTCCCACACCTTTGCACGAGCCGATAATTGCGTTCGAACCATTAAAGTGTGGTTGTTTACAACAGTAAACAAACATATTGCCTTGGTGCCCATGAGACAGGAATACAGAGTGTGCCCTGTGGGCTCGAGGCTCGGCTTCGTTTCAGAGTCACATGGCACACAGCTCCGTCCCATTGCACATTTTAACGGGATGACTCACGATTCTTTTTGTTTTCCTTATAAAGCCGGACAGCAACAATGCAGGGCGGTGCACCTCCAGGAACGGTAACCTTCCAAGACGGGGCAAGCCCACTGCGTCACACGGGCGATACTCCGCCCAAACTTTATCTCCCCGCTATCAAACAATCGGCCCTTTGTAGACGCGAGAGGAGGCTGCGAACGCTTGTCACTCACTCCTTTGTGCAGCGCGGCAGCTGTTGACAGCTTGGAATCACACAGGTTACACGGTGATGTTAGAGAGCCAATCCTGTTTCATGGTGACCTAGATAAACTATATACATATATATATATATATATACACTATATTAGTTGTGAAAATGATAAAAAAAACTATAAAGGTATAGTACGCAGATTGGTCGAGTAGGAAGTGATGTAAATGCCTACAGTGGGGTGTAGTGGCTCATGGTTCACTCTAGTGGCAGAAAATGGTATTACAGGGTGGCCAAACTTGATACTTTAGGTTCCGTTGATACAGTGATGTTAAAGTGGTGATGCTGCTTCACGGAGAACTAGAACTTTATGTGATATAATAAGAAAAATACTTGTTTTCCAATTCTTGCAAAATAATATAAATGAAGTGGAATTACGAAAAAACAAAAAACAAACTCTGCCACACATACTGACTCATTAAAGGGACGACTTGTATTTTTGGCACAGTTGCGTTTATCAACAGTAGGTGGTGGTACGGTGCAAGATCAACGGTGTTTACCACATAAAACTGGAGAATGTTTGTAGATGAATAGACTGAATTTATGCTAACACAGCCTACTGACGGTAAATATCACTGTCACGACGTCGCTAAATCAGTGGCTCCCGGCTCACTCTAGTGGTATAAAAGGGTACTACAGGGTGGCCAGAAAAAGTCTGTAATGAGTTCTGTGTGTCATTTATGGATTTGAATGTAAAGTAAACGGACACATTGGGTGTTTCACATTATCTTCTGTCCATGTGGAAGTTTACATGCGCCACATTGCGCAAACATACCAAGGGAGCGTCTTAAAAATGTCCTCTGTTGTTATGACCACATCAAGCTCTCACATGATATAATGACTCTCATACGATTGAACCACTGTGCCCAACATCACTGCAGTTATTTGGTTTAAAGCATCTTTGCTTATACAACAGCCTAAATCCCCGAAAGTATGAATTTACTTTTTTTTCCATGACTCACGGATCCTCGCTTCGCTCGCTTTACGTCACGACGTGCGTCTCTGCGCGTGTGATGTTTGCGAGGCCCATGTTTTGTTTATATTTAGATCGTGTCACCATGTGTTTGAGATGTGCGGCGATATTGTCAGTCACAGACATTTATAATCTGAAACAGCAGAGACAGAATATTATTCCCAATGACTCGCAGATAAAACGACTATAGAAGGAATTACAGTATTTCATAAAAGTGTGACTGAGGAGCTGTGAGGGCCCCTGAGGAGGAGCAAAGTTTTCCATGATATTAATTTTATTTGTAACATTAGAAATATTACTTCTTAAAACCCATTAAACTTTAAACAGTCTATCTTTTCTTTTTATGTATTTGACATCAATATAAAAACAAATGTACACCCCACAACTACATAAACTATCTTAAAATGATGCATTGAATATGCAAATCTGCATTTTAAATTGACCATCAAGTAAAATGGATGGATTTTAAAAATAATGCAAAAATGATGAAAACAAGGAGAAATTAAAATGTTACTAAGATCCTGTTTGTTCATTTTTAAGCAGCAATCATTTTTTAAATTGATTGTTTTCAGTTTTTCAGTTTTTCGTAATATACCAAATACACTCAATAATAATAATAATAATAATAATAATGATAATAATACAGACACTATAGTAATTTCAGTATTAATTGACATTTAATTGATTAATTTAACCACCCCATCAGAGTATATGATGAAATTTTAAAAATCTAAATGGTCGGCCTGCAGAGAAAAGTAAAACTGTGTCGCAGGAATATTCGACAAAATAAACTTAAACTTCAGAGCGTCTCATTAAATGAGTAGAAAAAGTGGAGGGGAATATGAGCGAGATATAAAAAGACATGAAAAGTGAATCTGCTTTGAGTTTCGATGTAAACAGCCGCTGCTGTGGAACATGAAGCTTTTACATTCGTCCCTGCTCTTAACTCAATAGTCTGTCACTGTTTTATTTCTTCTTCTGTGTCCCTCAGCTTCTAGACACACAGCAGGCGAGGCAGTCTCTCACACACACACACACACACACACACACACACACACACACACACACACACACACACACACACACACACACACACACACACACACACACCATGAACATCTATTATCTTTCATAGATGTTCACTGAGTGTCTGCAGACTGTGATGAGCTTGATGGGC
>JAFBJT010034946.1:2958-24558 GCA_016785325.1 Chascanopsetta lugubris | reverse complement strand
GGAAAGGGCAGAGCTGCAGCTCCATGTGAGCAACGGGAACAGACATCAGATCAGTGAGGGTAAAAAAATAGGTTCAGGGCAGGTGAGAAAAGAGGAGAGGCACGAGATGAGAAGATAAAGAGGTTTATTCGGACATATAGAAAACAATGCGAGTCGAACATGTAAGAGCAACTTTCATTTCCCAAAAGGTGTGGGGAGAAGTTCATACTTATTTAATCCCACACCTATTTCATACACATTTCAACTAAATACACAACTAAATAATCCAAGTTCTGCCTCCTGGACATGAATAACCAGGAGAGAATATTTTAACATGAATGGTAAAGTATAGAGTACATGTACAATATTAATAAATAAGATCCATCAGAACAAGTAGAGAAAAACAAAAACGTACTGCAACAGTATAGTTTGTTTATACCTCTGTTTGAACTTTAAAATATTTGGACATTGTTTGAGTTCACTTGGCAAACTGTTCCATAGTTGCACTGCACATGCAGAAAGACAAAAACCTTTTCTAGAAATTCACGCACATAGAACTCTCAATTTATATTACGCTCTTAAATTATAATTACCCATTTTTGATATGTCTTGATAGTACATTTTTTTAAAGGTGCACTGTGTAAGATTTGGTGGCCTCTTGTGGGGGAAAATGCATGTTGTACATCATCTCACCTTCCTATGGTAGACTTCAGTTGTCATTAAAACTCAGAAATGTACAAAATGTCAGTATGTTATTGTTTCGTAATACACTGTACCTTTAATATTTTGGAAAGATGAAATAGTGTGTTGAGGAATGAATCCAGAGGAGAGAAACAGGGTTTGGCTCCATGATTCATTCATGTGCTTAAACCCATTTCACACCGCCTCCCCTGTACATTCCACAACAACAATAGGCTGTAATTTTCCACGTGTTGATAAATGACATGGCTGAACACATTGCTGCGCTATTATGAGGAAATGGTAATGCTACTTTGAAAGGAAGAAAGATGAGGGGATGGAGGGAAGGAGGTTGGAGAGGGGAGGAGAAAAAGTGAGAATATTGGATTAAGTGTTGTAGTGGGGGACAATGCAGAATGAAATGGAGGCACGTTGGTGGGCTACTGCCCCAAATAAAGACAGTAAAGGCAGAAGGACGAGGAGAGAGGGAGGGTGCTGACAAAATAAAGGAAGGAAAGAGAAAGAGAAGATTGGCCAAGTTGTGTGTGGGCGCGTTAATGACTAACTATTCACAAGCAGGAACATCAAAGCATGAGGAGACACAAGAGGAGACAACAGGGACTATTTTAATTCCAACTCCCCCCCCACGCACCAACAGTCCCCGACCACACACACACACACACACACACACACACACATATTAGCATGCCTGAGACCATAATTCAAACACCCGCATGCAGGCAGAATCAGTATGTTCCTATCAGGGCTCGCTGTGCTAAATGTCACAGGATCAGTCTCAGGTTTGACTTGTCCACTGACGTCTCACACTCTCACTGCAACTCGATGGTCTATCAAAGGTGCAGTGTGTTATACTTTGGTCATTTTTGTCACCTCTAAAAATATTACAAAACAATTACATACTGACATTTTCATGAATTCAT
Source organism: Chascanopsetta lugubris (assembly GCA_016785325.1). Taxonomy (NCBI): domain Eukaryota; kingdom Metazoa; phylum Chordata; class Actinopteri; order Pleuronectiformes; family Bothidae; genus Chascanopsetta; species Chascanopsetta lugubris. The sequence goes on along the minus strand of JAFBJT010034946.1, from coordinate 22,960 downwards.
AAAATATTTCATTTATTTTCCATTATTGTAAAAAGAGCCCATTAATGTATATGTACATGAGGGGTGTCCTCTCCATGGAGGTGACCATGTAGTAAAAGGGGACGTATTAAAATTTTGTTGGGGTTTTAATGACAACTGAAATCTACCATAGGTTCTCCTGCATGTTCAGAAGGGTGAGTGAGGTGGATACATCATGCAACTTCCCCTCTAAACGTTACCAAATAGTACTCACTGTACCTGAGTACTGAGATACACGTCGTGTTGCAACCTGGACACATCTTCAGTGATGTAACCGGGGCCATGGGGTGTTTCACCCGGGTGACCCAGCCAGGGGTGATTAGGCCCCGATTTGTGTCCAGGCAGCGCACTACGCCACGCACCCCCCCCCCCCCCCCCCCCCCCCCCCCCCGCCCCGCCCCCCCCCCCCCCCCCCCCCCCCCCGCCTCAGCCAGAGCCAACGTTTTCAGCAGTTTCCATGACGTTCTTCATGGCTCTTCGCCCGTGCAGACAGCAGATCCCAAGGAGTCCCAGGACCTGACGTAGAGACTGATCTGCAAAACCCCTGCACCCCACTAAAGATCCTCTTTTCAGGCAGAGTTGACAAGCAGGCGAGTCCACCAGGCCCCAGGTGAACAGGTTGACAGGGCTTGGGGGTACATCATAAACTGACTGAACAAGGAACTTGAAGTGATGTGGCTCCATCTTCCAGAGTTCCAGAGCGTATACGGTATCGATCCATAAGCATTGGCAAGATCAAGCCACAGCACTGCCAGGTCCCACTTGCTTTCCCGTGCCTCTTGGATCAGTTGAGTCACCACCCCTGTGAGCTCACTACACCCTGGGATGCCTGGAACTCCTCCCTCCTGCACCGAGGTGTCAATGTGGGTGTCCTTCAGCAGAAATCCCATGAGGCGGTTGGAAACGATCTTGAAGAAGATCTTGCACTCAACGCTAAGGAGAGAGATTGTCCTGAACTGCTTGATGTTGCTAGCATTCTCCTCCTTGGGAACCCACACACCCTCTGCGTATCTCAACTGCTGAGGTACCTTCCCTTTCCTCTAGATGACTCTGTAGATCTTCCAAAGACGTCCCAAAAGCCTAGGGTAGTTCTTGAAGACCTTATATGGTACTCCACCGGGGCCTGGTGCTGTTCTGGCAGATTTGACCTCTCTGACTTCCTTGAGGGTGGGTTTGTTGATGTTGAACAGGATGCTGGGCTCAGGTGGACATCTGAGAGCTGCACAGTGGCCGAGGTCTCGCTCCCTCATGCCGTCGCTGTAGGTGTTACTCAGGTAGCGGTTGATGTCCTCTTGTGAGTTGACCACTCGGTTTCTCTTCCAGCTATTTCTTTGTGAACCCAAATGGGTTGGCAATAAAGGCACTGCACTTGCGAGCCCTCTCCTTGCCCCTGTGCCACTCAACACGAAGAGTGGTTAGCCTTTCCCGCACCACACCTCTATGTTCTGCCAGCACTGCCTTCTCTTGCTCACTTGCTTTATTGTACTGGCTCCTGAGTGTCAGTTAGGCAATCTTTGCTTCACGTCGGTTTGGAGTAGGTGCCGCAATAGTCCTTGAAGGGTAACGGAAAAAAAACAAACAAACTTGAAAATGACCGAAATATTACGCACTTGCACCTTTTAAATATAGATGTGATTTGTTGAATTTGTGAATAAGATGTTAATAAAGATAAAATTAGTTAAGTTAGTTAAGACAAACACACTCACAAGCTGTAAGAATGTATCTCTTTTCACTGACAAAATAAAAGAATGTAGTATAAAGTTCATATCATCTGTGTGTGTGTGTGTGTGTGTGTGTGTGTGTGTGTGTGTGTGTGTGTGTGTGTGTGTGTGTGCATTCATCAGTGATTCTAACTGTACCAGTCACATTCATCTCTGCAAGAGAGCATATTGAAATGTTTTTGCATAAATAGAAAAACAAGAAACGCTGAATGTGACATCTTTGTCACAACATTCTCACTCACTGTTTGTCACCACTTCATCATTGTACGCTGTTTACAAAGTGTTTCTTTTTATTTTTGTTCGCTGGTCTTTATTAAGAAGAATAAATAAATAGAAATATATATATATATATATATATATATATATATGATAAATTGTGCCAAGGCCGAAGTGCATAACACATCCTATAATTTCACAACATCTTTACAATAAGAAAATCTGATGTCAAGGGCTGACGCACACAGAGGGAATCAGTAATGTATCAAATGAATGGAGGACTGGTCCCGAGTGCACAACTAATAGGGAACAAGGTGAATCTAGAAGTCAATTAGATTTTGATGGAATGTGCCGACATACTGGTGATAAAGACCGAAATACAGTACAGAGCCACATGCGAGATCGTGTGGAGGCAGCGGGATGAAGAAGACGATATTTTACTTTTTGGGATTTTGTCCCAGTTTGTTTTGTAACAATAATAATAATAATAACTCCTGAACCTTGGGGACTGTGAGGAAAACAAAGCTCCAGCAGACAGGAAATACATTTTGCCAGTGTTGTTGTCAATGACAGATTTAGACCTTTACTGCAGCACCACAGCCTCATTCAGGGGAGGGTATGATTTTCTTGTGATTTGTGCTCCAACCCTCTTATATGACTAAAATGTCTTTATTCATATTCTGCAGTACTATGTGTTCTTCTATTAAGATCGTTCCTTAAATGTCATCCTCTTGGGATGAGCAGTAAATATTAACGTGTGATAAGTCATTTTCATTTCCAGGAGAGCAGCTGCCTTCATGTCACAGCTGTGATCGACTCATAACAGATAAGACACATGGCACATGAAGAACACGGCAGATAAGACAAGTGCAGAGTGAAGCATCATATTATGTATGTGCATATGTTTAACATCATTTCCCAGAATTTGATGATTGAAGGCAAATCAGACATCAGGGGAGAGAGCTCGGCTTTACAGAAACACGAGATCGTCAGAATATGAAGATTCTCCCATCAGCTGATAAAGACTCCCATCAGCTGATAGAGACAGACAAAGGGATTTTACTGTATATGTGAAACAGGCACGTCACATAATGACATGACTCACACACCATGTGGTTATAAACATTTAAAAATGACCATAATTTAATTTTTGGATGAAAATAAAGAAGAATAAGAAGAATCTATGTTTAGAAGAAAAGTTATCCCCTTTTTAAATATACATTTGAGGATACAATCACATTTAAATAATTAAAAGCTAACAATAGAGAATCTTCTGTTCTGAAATACATTATGTCAAATAGGTGATCAGCAGTATTCCAACCAAACTGACCACAACACAAAGGGAATGATGCAACATACACTTAGTTCTTTTTGTGTTAACAGCTAATTAAACTTGAATAGATGCTCTTAATTTCTATTTTCTCAAGCATGAAGGTGTGTGACCTATAGACTGTGTCATTATAGGTACAATGTGTACGATTTTGGCATTTTTTGTCACCTGCAAAATATATATATATATATATATATACACATATATTGATATATATATTTATATGAGGCGCAGGTCCTCTCCATGGGGGCAGCCATGTTTTTACAGTAGCCCAGAGTGGATGTACAAAACATCCTCCATACCCCTACCATAGTTTTTTTCAGAGGGGTGAGGGTGAGGTAATGAATTCAACATTTCAACTTCACCTCTGGACCAAATGTTGCACATTGCACCTGTAAGACACAATGATAATATTTTGCTACATATTTTGATCAAATCACTATTCGTCTCGACTCCATATGTGAACTCATATGACATGAATCAGTCTGAAGTCTGGTGAACCAGATAACCAATTTTCCTCATCATCTCTTTTGCAAATTCCAACGTGAGTGTGGGAATTAATCCTCATTATAGAAAAACAAATTAGGTTTCACTTCTGTTCTCTGAGATGTGACTTTGGTTACAATCAGGATTCTTATCTCACTGTATCCTGGTTTTATTCCACGGATCAGTCCCCAAACGTTTATGGAAATCAAACAACCTCTTTTTACTTTTTCAATTATAGGGAAACTCTGTAGGTCAAACATCGCAGTTGATTGATAGTAGACAACTGTTCAATCATAATGATCGTGAGCTTTCAGTGACCTTCACACGGGTTCACAGAGAAGTGAGGAGCTTTGATGTGTTGTTCTTGTGGTGAGTGAAGAAGTTCAAAAACTTACCAGCACATCAATAGTGACAACTTCTTTTGCTTGTGTCCTATCGAGTGGTCATTGACTCGGCCGTCAAACACCATCTCCTGTGAGTTGTCTCCTCTGGTAATGCTCCAATACTATTTACATCAGAGGCGTGTAGACTGTTTTCCCAAAGCACTGTTTCACATCTGGGCATTGGTTCATGTCCCCTCATGGACTTAGAACGTGGATGTGTTGACTTTGAACGTTTCTAACGTTTGTTGTTACCACCCTATTCACGGTAGCAGCGGCTCTTTGCGGTTCTCAGATGCTCCTAGTAAAATGTTGTAGAAACTGCTTTGTAGCAAGGAGGTACAAATCCATTCCCAGAAAGGCCAGACCAGGCTGATAGTGATAGGTTTAAAGGTGCAATGTGTAATATTTGGTGACATCTCGAGGTGAAATTGCATGTTGTATCCATGACCTCACCCTCACCCCTCTGAAAATGAGGGAGAACCTGTGGTAGACTTCAGTTGTTATTAAAACTCAAAAGATGTTTAGTATGTCCACTTTTACTACTGTAAAAACATGGCCGACCCTGAAGGGAGGAGCAGCTCCTCATGTAAATATATATTAATGGGCTCATTTAAGTGTAATGAAGAATAAAAAAAACATTTTGGTGATATTCAATTAGTGAAAATGTCAGTATGTAATTGTTTTGTAATATTCTAAGAAGTGACAAAAATGACCAACATCTTACATACTGCACCTTTAAAGACAAAAGTATGAAAACCCGATGTACTGAGAATGGAAATGATATATAGGGAAGCGATTTAATTATGAATTTAAGAGGATTTACTACAGGTCAGGAAAGTGGCCAACGCTCCTCTGTACATCAGAGGTCGACTGTAGACTGTTTCACTCGGCTCCAAGGTCTGGCCATTGGCTCATGTCCCTTCATGGACCAGGAGAGGGGGATTTGTTGACTTGTATTGTATGTTACAAAATGATTTAGTTTCCACACCATTTACTGTCGCAGCTCTTTTTCTGTTTTATTTGCATCGCAGCATGCGCGTATACATCCATGCCCAGGAAGTTCCCTCTGCGCTTCACCTGAACAGAACAAAAACGAAAACAAATCCTCAAAGTGCCCTGTGAGACTTTGTCTCAGGCGGCCTGAGCGTCATGTTTAATGCATAAGTGAAGACACAGCGTTTCCTGTGTGAGTCACAAACACACAGGTAGAGTGTATCTCCACACGCAGCCGCACCTGTACATGTGCTCACAGTAAATTAACAGTGCAAACACATGTACATTGTAATTCCGTGTGGCCACTTAATTCCTGCCTCGGGTGAGTGGAAAGAAAACATGTATTAAAGATGAGGTACATCCGACGTGTGTTTGTGTGGGTGTTGAAATATTAATGCACGGGGAAAGACGGGGGACGTCTGTGGACGTCTTCCCCCAGTGTGTCATCATCATCCCCCCTCAGAGCTCCCACTGTGGACGGCACCACAGGACACTTTTATTTGTACTCATATAAACATGAAAATGTACAATACACTGAACATTCATCTTGTCCTGCCTTTCACTGTGTGTGGGGCACACACACACACACACACACACACACACACACACACACACACACACACACACACACACACACACACACACACACACACACACACACACACACAGATACACACACACACACAAACAGGAATGTTTGTCAAAGTCAGTGATTGTACATAAAGATTGATGATGTGTCACTACTTCCTCAGACACAGAACGAAGGTCAAAATGTCCTCAGCACTGGCTCCTCCTCTATTGTCGCACTTTAGTGTTTAATTCAGGCAGGAGCTTTCTAAGGAAATTTCAGGTTTGTAAATTTGTAAAAAGGTTTCCAGAAAGTTCTTTTATGTTTTTGCACTCAAACGAACGGAAACCCGAGATTTTATGTCGGTATTCTGTGATTTTCAGATGAAGTTAGGATGTGATGTGGCCCCTGACCTAAAATGACTTTGACACCCCTCCTTTAGACTCTAAAGACCTTCTCTCTGAGTACATTTGATTTACTGACTAATGATTTGAGATTTTTCGTTTAACGTAAAAAGACGAAAGAGCGATGGTGCACGTGTCACCTTTGCTTTGGACTCAGCTGTTCTGTCACATCTTGATTCCTGGAGCAACATCATGAGCTTGACTGGGATTGTTTGACCTTAACTTGGGAGGCAACCTGATCTGTTGTTCACTGCTGTGGAAATTGCAGATGGAAATTGATTGAGAACTCATGTGATGAGGGGCCTGTTTGTTTTGACCTGGGTCCGTCTGGATTGGAGTTGTACTGTGGAATTGTTGGTCTTCCAACATGAGTCCAATTTGTTGATCTTAGGTTGGTTCTCGGTTTGGAACGTCTTTTGTTTTGTGATGTTATTCAGCAACCGAAGCCTGGTCTTTAGATCAAAGTTTAAAAGAAATATTCCTAACGGCATCGTGGATTACTACACCGTATACTTCAGTTTGATTGCACAATACAGTAGTACAAGGTAGACACATATGTTGATTTAGTCAGATAAAGTCTGACTTGTTCTCTGTTTACATGTTCATGTGCTCTGTGATTGAGAAGGAACTTGAACTGTGCCTTTAATCCAGTTCATTCCAGGACAACCCCGCCCAATAAAAACACAAAACAACAACAACAAACAGACAGAAAAGCATATGGAGAGTGGATAGATGAACCTGTTAGATATGTTCTGATGTTGCAGGGAAATTGGATTCCATCTCATCCTCCACACCCCGACCTGCAGCAGATCCACATGATATGAAATCACAATGTATGGTTTGGACGATGGAGCTCACTCATGTGGATACCGCTCCTATTTGTATTCCTGCAGAGAGAGAATTCCATTTCCTCCAGAGATCATTTATGAATACCCTCCGCAATTGTACACAAAGTGGGTTCTGCCGCGTGTTCCAGGTTTACCACAGTGACTCGAGTCATTGTGTCGGCACATAGGGGAGCGGGTCCTACCAACACGGAGGGGTAAGTATGATTTAATGAGGCTCACACAACCACGCACTGCACGACTCTTCATTAAGTGAAGAACTGCCATGGGACTCTGCTCCGGGCAGAGTTGATATGAGCTCAGGGAGCCTGAGGGAGCGTCGAGGAGCCGAGGGTCCCCTGCTGCATTTTCCCATCGAAAACATGTTGCGGGTTTGAAGACCACGCCAGCAGCCCACGTGCAGGTCATCAGCTTGTCAGCTTAGTGTGTCGAATTTCGAGTGAACCCCACATGATGTACGATGCGAATGTAATAGCTGTATGTTATTGAACTCGCCTGAACGAAGAGTCGAGCCATCAGGACCAGGAAGTCGCAGCTCGGCCGACTGTTTGAACATCACAGCAGCACCAGCAGCAGCGATTGTAGATATCATCACGTGTTTTTTCTTTAGATAAGACTGGAGAGCTAAAAATAGTATGCAAATTAGAGTACTTGATCAAAATACAAGTGTTTCATATCACACTTGCATGAGAAGTACCTTAAATTTGCATTTTGAAAAAAGAACTGCAAATAATTGCATATGTTCAATATCAGGATAGACAAGCAAATCGGGGCTGTATAAAGCTCTTTTTTTTTTGTCTATATCAGAAAATGTATTTTAAATAGACATTAAAGTTGTTACTATCTTGTAGAACCACATCTGTAGATATCTGCAATCATGAAGTTGCAGGACAGATTGAGGCCCAACCTTCAAGCTCAGGTTCTGCAGGTGGTCTGGGACATGACGTCGCTGTGTGTGAATGAAACTTTAATTCTAATATCACAAAGAACAAAATGCAACGTCGTAAGCTGCCTTGAGCCCTGCATGGGTCTCATTTTGAGTGGGTAGAAACGGGATCTGGACGTGGACACTAATGACGTGATTTTCCCACTAAGTGACTCCATCTGACATCGGGTTGTAGTTTGAAAGACAAAGACATTTGAATGCACACGTACAAACACAGCTGCCTCTTGTGGCTCAACTCTTTGAGATGAGAGTTGGACATGACGCCAAACAATGAGGTCGAGAGCAGGTCAGTCCGAACGGTGAGCGCAGAAAAGCTCCTGAATGAGAATTCGGTGTAAACGCGTCGCTGTGAACAAACCTGTCGAGTCAGCGCTTGGTTTTTCCTGGACCTGTTGTCAGGTTCAGCCGACTCACTGTGCCCACTCATTCCTGCCAACTACACATTCACGGCAACCAACGAAGAAGCATTGACACCTGCCTTCCATGAACTAACTCAGACCAACCTGTCTGTTAATGTGATCACACATCATCAATACATGAGGGAGTTCAGATATCTCTTTATTCTGGATCACAATACCCCACATTCCGACGAGGACTTACTGACCTCTGCCTCTTTCAAGGTAAAACCAGCAAAGGTGACTGTACGATGAATTCCAATGTAACTGGGTCACAGGATGTGATGACACTCATCAACCAACCATCAAGCTGAGACCTTGTACAAAACTGGCCGTCATCTCTCGTCCCTTATATTTGAATTCAAGGCAAAGTTGGCTGTGTTTAGCCTTTGAAGTTAGCTTATTGCTTTACGCGTGGGATTTCATTCAAATGCAAATTTCACCTTAATTCTACGATTTATTCAAAGAGCTATGAATATTTGGAATGAACCTGCTCAAGTCAAGTTTAGTATTTGAGCTCCTCTTTAGCTGATCTGATGTATGTGTGAACATGAACATGTTCTTTTAATCACCTTCGTCATCTCCTTTCTGCCTCTCTCTCCTCGTCTTGCCTCCTTCCTGTCAGACTGAATATGTCATCCTTCCTTCTCTCTCCTCTGAACCTTCGTGCTGTTCCAACTATCTCACTTTTTACTCTCAGACTTCCCTCTTTTCTCCTCTCGTGTCACTTTATATCTTTATCTTTTGAGCTCCTGTGTCTTCAATTCCCTTGTCTGTCCACATCACACTCTCTTATATCCCGGCCGTCCTCCCTCTTTGACTTTTGCGTGGCACGAAACCAACTACATCTCTCCCAGCACTGTGGAGAATCCTGAATCTGCATTTTTTCCGCTCAAAAAATAAGAAATAATAGATGACTCAGGCCTTAGTGTTGTGTGTTTACGCCCTGCTCACACTCTCCCCCTCAGGCTGCGGCATTTATGGGCACATTGGCCATGATGCAGATATGTTATTTGCATCAACAGTTTACTGCCGGCGTCCTCCTTTGTGTTTGTGTCTCCGTCCATGCTTAGATAATGGAGTTTAGCTCAGTTCAGTTGCTGCGTTTTTGTTTTGGTGACCTCGCCGCTCCACACCCTGCCATGGCGGAGGGTGACAGGATGAATTACTCTCACTACAGAACAATGGGAAACAGTGACAAACACATTATCAACATATACAGTGTCATTCCTCTTCTGTGCTCCTGCCCTTTTCCTCCGGTCGCTGCAGTAATTACATTTCCCAGAACTTGGTGCTTTGACATCACATGGTTTAATAGATTCTGGAGTAAAATGAGGTTTCCTTGACTCTATTCAGGCAATGTCATACTGCTAAAATGATATAACGCTCAAATGCTAATCTATAATACAATGCTAAACTGTTCTGGGGTGAACTGAGGTGAAGATAAACTGGCAGAAAGTTGAAAATGAATCATAAATAAACTAGTTTTTTTGTTATTAGATATTAAATTCTTAGAAATCTAGGCTCATGTTAGGATGCATAAATTGTATATAAAGATGGACGTAATGTGGAGAGGATGTGCTCTGCAGGCTAATGTTAGGGTTATGTAAAAAGAAAGTCATAAATTGAGGTGATTATACATTTGTAAACATGTCCGTATAATTGTTTTGTAATTCTATTTCTATAGATATAAGTGACGAAAAATAGCTTCTTCTCATCTTACACACTGCAACTCTAAGGGTAATTGAAAGAGTGGTATTGGTATAAGTGATAAACACACCACCCCTTTAAACTAACATTTGTTGAGATTCATCAATCATCAGCTTCACTTACATAAATCATTAGGTTTGTTGTCTATTTTCCACTTTCACATCTAAACATTATTATGAACCGGACCTGCACAGCTTGGAGAAAACACTGGTGCACGTGCTCCATGGGCCACACGAGGCAGAAGTAGATAAACAGAACAATGACTCTTTATGTGTGTGTCACGTTCTAATGAGCTTTCTAACTTCATAACTCTGCTGTCACGTTTGCACAGAATTGAATTCTTAAGTCATTTGTCCGTGATGAAAAATGCATTTGAATCACTGAATTAAAAGCTGTCCTCGGGCAACAGCCTGAACATTAAATACTGTAGCCTGAGCTGAAAGCGTGCGAGTTAAAAAAACAGTGCTGAGCTCAACGCAGCCCATTTACTTTTTTTTTTACTTTGAATGTTCCAACCTGGCAAAAGTTACATTTTCATAGAATTAGATTTTAAGGTGTAGTAAGGTACAGTGTGCAATCGTTGCAAAATACATTTTTTGTTTTTCCTGGGCTAATGTTGAATAAAAGGCTGACTCAATATCCAACACTCAAAGTGCACTGTAAGGAAACATGTTTACCTGCACAATGGAATCTGTACTTTGCTTCCCACAGTAAATGACACACAAGTGAAGTTTCAATGTTGAGAAATGTAATAGACATAATAGATTAAGAAATTAAATAATATAACAAAGAAAATAATAATAATAATAATAATAATAACAATAATAATTATAATACAAAACCAAGGCAGTTTTAAGAGTCAGCATGTGAAAAAAATGCAGTACAAATGTAAACTATCAAAGACAAATATAAATTGTACTCTGCTGTCCGCTGTGTGTAATGCAAAAGATAAATACATAAAATACAAATATATTATAATATATACGCATAATGTATATTAAATAAAGGCAGTATAAAAGTCAGCATATGAAGAAAATGACATAGAACATAAAATATGCATTAAAAATACAACAAAAAATATAACTGCAATAAATCATAGCTTTTTCAGTTGAAAAAAGAGTATTGTACAGAGTATAAACTTTTATGCAAAGTAATAATAATAATAATCACCTGCCTGCATGTAAATATCGCCACTCATTTGTTAATCCTGGGTAATGAAAACAAAACATTTAATAAATATGAATATACCATGATTACATTTCTGTTCCATTAATTACCAACTGATCCCTTATATAAATCCATGCAGTGCACCTTTAACCTATATCACATTAGTGATTAATGAGGTAAAAAACAAACAAACAACAAACAAAAAATAGACTATTTGTTACCACCTTTGTTTGTTCCTCGTGAACCATTATTATTTTATTACAAAGTTTCATACAGGACATTTTCCTTGCATCCCAGTAGGAATTAAAAACCACACACATGAAAATGATAGCATCGACTGAGTGACGACAAGGCTGAGAATAAAACGCAGAAAAATAGTTTGGACATGGGTCTTTAATGATCTGAAGATACCAGGAGCAGATAAGAAGGGAAAACGTTGTACCCTGCAGGCACGGACCCCCCATGTCCTCCTATCTCTGCTGGAGCTTTAACTGCTGTTTCATCACGTATTGTGAGAATGAGGAGCGAGAGGCAGAGTGATGAATACCTCGGAGACAAAGAGACACAATACAAAGCACCGACTCTCTCACCTGCCTTTGTGTGCAACATGCCAGGCAGAGTCAGCAGCTTGTTTTTGTTTTTCCTCTCAATCTGCTCATCTCACCCTCTCCTCTGAGCCGGTGACTGACTGGAGTGGATGCAGGTGTGAGAGCTGGCTGGACAATCAGCCTGTGCCTTAGAAGAGCGGTTGTCCAATCAGCTGTGAGGCCTACACGTAAAGCCACCTCAAGACCAACACTCCTCTCTCTCCTGCATTTCGATGCCTTGGTTGTGGTCAGACTGTATTTAAAGATGGATGTGGCGTTGCCACCCGTCGGTCTCAGCGGAGTGGTTTCGTGGCGAGTTGTGGGCGAATCCCCTGTCGCCATCTTGCCGAATCCCAACTCCTCCTACTCCCCAGTTCATCCAACGACGGGCAAAGAGGCGGAACACACACGGAGCTGTGGGTCGGCTCGTGGTGCCGTCACCTGGCTCGGGAGACCACGCCCCTAAATCCGCACAATTTAAAACCTTGATGAAATAGAAATAAACGAGTAAAAAAAAAAAACATCCCCCGCACAGTTGTCATGGGAAAACATGTGACTGATTGAGGCAAAAACTGAAGTTTGTACCAGACTTTAAACATGTTTCATTCACCTCTAAATTTGGCCATTTTAACATGGGAGACAACGGCTTCTCGAAGTCTCCATGTATATATATATATATATATATATATATATATATATATAACACACACACACACACACGCATATATAAGTCTGAAAGTTCCATTGACTTACATTGAATTAAAAATGGCGGCCTCCATAAGAAGCAGCTGGTTGTCATTATGTAGTGCTCTTTCACAGCTAGATGTCACAAAAAAATTCACACACTGGTCTTAAAAAAAAAAAAAAAAAAAATCACTATAATATTGTATCATATCGTTATCGTAACCTCCACATCGTGTATCGTACCGTATTGTGAGATTAGTGTATCGTTACACCCCTATTATTTAGGCACATCGGGTTAGTGGTGGGGACCATTTTTGTAAAGTTTTGCCAATTTATTTGGATACATTTAGCTCACGTTTTTGGTTGGTTTAATTCATTTGAACATAGAGTTAGTTAGGCCGTCTTAGGTCCTGTAAACCTGTTCTTTTGGCATTCGCATCGATTCCCTCGGACTTTGTAATTCTTGTTTTTTTGTCTAATTTAGAGCGTAAATGTAAAATAAAGCTCACTATCGTTTCCTACAAACCTGACCTCGTGACTAAACCTGGCTGTCTTTGCGTCTTGCACGTAACACGGACCGAGGTGATTACATGTACTGACACATACAAACACTGGGACGAGCCATTCATCCCCACCGTCCCATTCTGAGTCAGGCTGAGTGAGATATCGGCAGCTCTCCATTTAACTTCAGCTCCGTCAACGAGCCAGATAGCATCTGCCCTTTCTGGAGGCCCTGCACCGATCCACGGGAACACCATGACAATTATTGGCAATCAATGCCTATTTACCTGCCATTCACGGTGACAGAACACTGCTGTCTGGAAAAAGCCAACGTCTGTCTCACTTTTTTGAATAAAAGGGCAGGAATGTGTGTGCGTGAGCTGTTTCTGTCCCTTCACAAGGGTAAATGTAAAACGCCCGGCGATCTTTATATCGATTGTTGCGAGTGTGAAAGGACGACAGCCCAGAAATGTTGTCTCACGTCGACTCTGATCTAAAGTGTTGATATCTTAGGCAGATATCATCTTGAAGTAAGGTCACATGGATCCAAACGATCCTTCTATACTGACACTGTCATTTATTCTCAGCCTGTTGAATCACTTTCTATTTCCTTTAAAAAAAATAAAAAAAATAAAAAAATTCACTTTTAAATCAAGATAACTTTTAATTCTGTCTTAAGTGATTGTCAGGTTTTGTGATTGTCAACCACCTGGGCAACGGACTGTTAGTACCGCTGCCATCAGGAAAGCGGTACTAACAGGAACATTCAAACAAGCACTACAAGGCTCACGGACAGCTTCTTCCCCAGAGCTGTGAAAGCAATCGCCCCACTGTAGTGACCAAGGACGTCATTTGCAAGGGGGGACTGTCCATCAGGCTCTACAGGGGATGCATGGAATTATAGGCGTGGAAACGAAACTCAGAAAAATGATGGAATCTAGTCGCGCATGCGCTAATGCATGGGTAGCTTACTTTGACAGAACACCGGTTTGCTTGTCGGTCGTCCGTGTTAATTTGCCACTGTAAGTCGTTATTTACATGTTCGGCGTTTGTTCTGCCTGGGTCACGTCAGCCAGACAAGATTGTAAAATCAGATGTTTCATTTACATGATCGTTTGAATCGGTGTCCATGTGCATATGTGTGTTTGTTAATTAGGCGCAGCCAGGATGTCCAAAAAATGGCAGCCGGCCTCAATCAGTTGCCTGCAGACAGGGGTGGGGCTTGAGATCTGAAGGAGGAAAATGAATTACAACCAAGCATTCCTTAAACAGAGAGATTTAAATCAATAAAATAAGCAATAAAACAATGGTAAAACCAGGGTGAAAACAGGTGTGACACCTTTACATCCATATCTCGGGCCGTTCCTCACTATGGAGGCTGCCATGTTGCAGAGTGAAGAAACTCCTACCCGCTTTTCATGGAAAGATGTGGCATGTGATGTGGTAATCAGGTTTCTATAACGTGAGTGAGCACAGCATGCACATGCATTCAATATATTGGCCACAATTAAAACTTTCAAATGAACCTATTCTTTGTTTACACTTGATTTTTGGCCCAATTATACAATCAATAAGTTAGGACCTCATCAACAGAAATACATGAACGGACCCTGATCATCTTTCAGCAGGTAGCTGCCACGAATGCGGCTACCTGCTGTGTCTATTTCAATTCAGAAGTTCACATCCAACACAGAACTGTGAAGAATGTGCATGTTTGGACTGTTGGGTGTCATTAGCAGTGGGTGAGATCATCACCTCCTCTTGAGATTTGAGGGATGGGTTCATTATGGAATCATCCATCCATCCATTATCTGTCCTTTGATGACCACAGGGGGTCTTGAGCCTGTGTAAGAGGTGGACAGCTTCTCAGCGTGAACCAGTGCCCAGGGACAAACATGTATTCATGCTCACCCTCACGCCAATGAGCAATGTTCACGTCATTGGAGAGTAGAAGAGACAACCTGTGTATATAAAGGCAACAGTCAACTCTCTAATTTAGACTTTGAGCTGTGGGAAGACAGCACCACCGCGCTCTTCTGCTTATCAATTCTGTAACAATGTATCTTGACATCATGCTGGTCTGATGAGGACTCTCAGATACCAGATTCTGACATCTACATCCAATCAAGTCTCTGTATTCACATGTGGTGTATCACATAACTAAAGCATCTCTGGGATTGCTTTTCAATCATTCATGGGTATGTCAAAGTTTACCCAAAAAATATTGACTTCACGGCGATTATAGTTTTTGTGTAGCATTCAAGTCATTAGCGGACAAAGATGTGCCATTGACTCCCACTGAAAACTATGAATGCCATAAAGGTAATATCTTGGGTAAAGACATAACCATTACTGATTTAAAACCAAAACCCATTTGCCATTGATTTTATGGAAAATAGCTCATTTTTTGTGGGGGTTTTTTTCCATAAGAAATGACTGTGACATAAGTAATCAAACTGGCATTTAAAGAGTTAAAATCCTCAAAATTATTGAATGTTTGGTAGTTTTGAACAGAGCTGAAGTTGTTTAAGACATTTGTGTTTTATAGCAATTTTTTCGAGGCAGACATTTTTGTCCTTAATGACTCGGGGGGGGTCAGTAAATTTGTTTGCATTCTGGTGGGCTATTAATTAATTTTTTAATTTTTTGCATTTCAAAATTTGCCATGAGAGAGACCCTATTACAAAAAAAAATGCCATTGGCACTAACTCAGGCAAAATGATAGATGGAGAAAGAGGTGAAATCTGCTCATTTGGACAAAAATGTCAATAGTGATGCATGAGGGTTAATTCACAGTTTTCTGAATGGCTGCAGAGACATTGAGATGATTCTCCTTGTAAGTGATTCTCCTTGCCTCTTGGCAAAACTCCAGGCGACTTCCCAGCGCCAGAAGTTCTTTGTTAGAACTGGAGACACGGAGTCTAAAGACATCGTTCATCTCAGTGTATAAAGATGCTGCTATTCAGACTGTGCAGGTGAAATTAAATCAGTTCGACCTTGTCCACAATGCAGGGGGTTGATAGAGGCTCTTGAACATCTATCTCTCTAAGTTGTCAACACCTTGAACAAAGAAAAATGTCTTTGTTGAGCTGCTCTTTCACACCTGGAACA
Organism: Chascanopsetta lugubris; assembly: GCA_016785325.1. NCBI lineage: Eukaryota > Metazoa > Chordata > Actinopteri > Pleuronectiformes > Bothidae > Chascanopsetta > Chascanopsetta lugubris. Next base: position 6,895 of record JAFBJT010034946.1, on the reverse strand, counting down.
AAGAGCTCACAGTCTGTCAGTGAAATCATCCAATATCACCTTTACTGATTTTTTACCATAAAACAGGTGGTTTAGCATTTTTTGTTTTGTTTTAAAGGTGCAGTGTGCAAATTGTCACTCCCTGGCGTCCGCTTCCATGTGATGGCAGGTAGGCTGTTGGCAATGGCTGCGCTTCTCTCTCACATTGTCCATCCAGTACTAACTTCAGCTCTTTAACTTCATAGAGGCTCGCGTAGGTAGCTTCTGGCTGCTTTACGCCGCTCGCTGCTCCGTAAGCCGCTCACTGCTGGTAGGTCGCTCCGGTGTCGCGTTGTATCCTTCCGCTCCTCGCTGTGTTGCCCGGGACTGCCTGACCGTTACGTACTGCAGTGGCTTTAGCTTGTTCCTCCAGCCGTATGTTGCTCATATTTGTGTTTGTTTAAATACAAGGGCTAACACTGACTGTGTAGCGGCGCAGCACCGGCTAATCTGCCATGGAACCACTGCTGCTTTGCTGAACTACTGCTTTGCCTCGCTTTGCTCCGCTTTGCTCTGCTTTGCCTCACATCGACTGCGTTTCTTAGGTTGGAACCGCTCTGTTTCCGACACGACTACATTGCTTGGACACGCACTGCCTTGCCATGGCTGACTCGGCCTTGCCAAGTGTATTGGCTAAGTGCCCGTAACTGGTGCTGCTGTCCGAACTAAGCTGCGGCAGAAAGCCAAGTCTTAACGTGTGTGTGTGTGTGTGTGTGCGTGTGTAAAATTTTGTTCCTTATCGTTTCTGTGTTTATTTGATTGTTCCTTTTAGGATATTCTTTATTTTCTTTTTGTAATGATTGGTTTTGTTGTAACCCATTCCTTTATTCGTTTAGTGTTTATCATAGACTTGTGACTTTAATTTTGGATTTCTATCTTTAGTGTTATTTTTAATTTTGTTTCATTGCTTTTCCCTAACCTGTTGCTCTCAGGTCCTCCGCATTCAGGTGCTGAGCCTACGGTGGTGGATTGGTGTTTCAGTGGCGGTGCCCCCCCCCCCCCCCCCCCCCCCCCCCCCCCCCTCCCGTTGTATTGCGTTTGCACGTGGTGGATTGTCTTTTTTTATTTTTGCTTCACTTGTGGTGTTCCTGGGGTCCCGCTTTCGTGAACCCGTCTTTAGTACCAGAGTTTTAAAATAGATATTAGACAGATAAAATAATATCTTTTGTGTCAGAACTACCGTCTCTGACTCTCCTGTGAACGGACCTTCGTGCCCTCCTCCTTTTGGGCTTCGTTCACCTACAAGAAGTCTCTGGGTGAAATTCCCAGGGTGACGTTGTCTGGCAACAATAAATCAATTCTTCAATACTTCCCTAAACCATCCCATGCTCGTGTTGCCACACAAAAAAATACATATGCACTTACCCACATTCACGTGCACGGACACATACACACACCTGCTTTTCCACACACACGTGCACACACAGGTCTATAGTGGAAACTGCTGCTGGCATCAATACAAGTAGCACACAGAGTACAGAAAGAGAGCAGTAATGCACAGGCTTGAACACATGACACTGACTATGTTTGACAGAACAGAGCGCGAGAGAGAGAGAGAGAGTGCACGTGTGTCTCGGGGCATGCACAAATCCATGCGAACCTGCTGTGAGTGCAATTGAGATTCTGAGGTCACAAGCCTTGTAGAACTATTTTGCTTCAAACTCAAAGACGCCCCTCTGAGTGCACTCACACACACACGCTTTCAGAGTCAGCGAGAGAGAAAGAAAGAAATGCCCCTTTTTCCTCTAAACCGGTTCCTGGGCCAGTTCTGGGCCAGTGCCTGACTTGGCGCCAGTTCTTTGTGTGTCCTCCGTCACAGCACTGGCTCCGCCCCCAAAACAGGAGCCAAAGCAGGTACCAACGTAATGCTGGTCTACAGGCAGGAACCGATACGTTGTGGGCATGGTTACTGCGACCAACAATGTCTGAAACCGCCATGTTTGAAAAGCCAGCACGTCAGCGCGACATAATAGTAATAATGCCAATGAATCTCAAGTGCAGCGGACTGAGGGCGGACCGCATTTGCTTCATGAAACTGATTATACGAATGGAAGCCGCTTGAACCGAGCCGGTGCTCCAGTGTATCCAGCGGGAGACGTATGTTCCCAGGTTTGGTCCCAGTCCGCTGGTCTGATTGGTCTGATTTGCCCGTTTTTGGATGAACCGGGAACCAGGAGGAGGAAGGATTCGGCTGTATGGCGAGAAGGGACATACCCACAATTCGCCACAAAACCATTCCGCCGTAACCGACGGGTGACATCACAGACGCTACGTCCATCTTTATATACAGTCTACGGTCAGGACACAACCAGTTTTTTAATAAACTAGAATGATTTATAAACTTCTAAGCGAACAGAGGACGAAGTGGCAGTGGCAGTGGGCTGTACACGGCGGGGAGCCGCTGCTCCTGTGGAGGGGGGGGAGCAGCGCTCGTTGCGGGAGCAGCTGTCCTCCGCTGGACGCGGCGACAGTCAGTTCATTAGCAAACTAATAATATTCATGAAGTGTTACGGGAACAGAGGATGGAGCTGGAGCGGCAGTGGGTTGTATCCTGTGTATGAGCGCAGCAGCGGCCTGAAGGGGGCAGTGCTCGTCGTGGGAGCAGCGGCAGCAACGGGACAACGTCTCCCGTTGTATGCAAGGACACAGCTGAGCATTTTACAAACAAACTGATACGAATGTAATAATAACAACTAATCATAATAAAGTGTAGTGTGGTAGACTTCAGTTCATCCCAAAGATGTTTAGTATGTCCACTCTGGGCTACTGTAAAAACATAACGGCCCCCGTAGAGAGGAGCCGCTCCTCATGCAAATATACATTAATGGGCTCATTTAACGGTAATGGGAACAAAAATACAGTCAGGATATTATGAAAATATCTTTGTTTGTAATTGTTTTGTGTAATTTTCTTTTCTACCAATAGAGGTGACAAAAATGCCTGAAATCTCACACACGGCACCTTTAATAAAAAAAAAAACAATGAATATAAATCTATGAATCAGCTAAAACGTTGAGTTGTTTAGTCCCAATAACTGCAGCAAGCTGCAACTGTGACAATAAGAGATAAGAGAGTGATCGGCGCTGTAACATACCGTAGATTCAAATCAGCAGAGTGGATTTCCGAGGATCTCAGCACAGGCAGTATCTGTGTGGAGGAGCACGGTGCGGGTCAGCTGAAGGCGTGGGGCTCAGCAGAATGTGAGCAGCAGCTGTTCAGACTTCAGGCAGATGAAGTGTTTGACCAGATGGAGCAAATAGATTGTGTAGGTACAGAACGTGATGAATTAAATATGTGATTCGGACGGTCCCTGGTCGGATGGAGATGTTGCAGCATCGGCACATGAAAGGGTGAGCAGATAAATGCAGCATTCGACGGACAGACTGTTTCCCCCTCATGAGCCATGCTGCTGTGGTAAACCCGAAATGGAATTTCAGAGATGGAATGGAATGAAAGCGTTGTTGCTGTCCAAAAAGTTGTCTTAACAGTGTCTTTGCAGCTGTTGCAGCATTAACATCAAATATATATATAGCGGCAAATGCTGCAGGAATTAGCTTTAGCTCACGAGGACAAATAAGACGTGAGAGCGTCCTCCCAGGCGCTGCCGTCAATCCTGATTATGGACGTCCGTGACGTCACCCGTTGGTCTGAGCAGAGTGTATTGGTCAGAGGCAAATTGTGGGCGGGTCCCTTGTATCCATCTCGCCGAATCCCATCTCCTCCTTCTGCCCGGTTCATTTGAAAACGGGCAAAGAGACTGAGCTGTGGCTCGTGTTGCCGTCGCTTCATCTGCGGTACGCGCCAGGTCGGCCACGCTGTCCGTCAAGGGGCCACGTCTCTACATATTCGCAATTTAAAACATTAATAAAACATTTTAAAAGCGAGTTAGAAAAGAATCCACCCCCTGAACAGTTGTCGC
>JAFBJT010034879.1:247723-276144 GCA_016785325.1 Chascanopsetta lugubris | reverse complement strand
TATATATATATATATATAATCATTATATATTCTATTCATGTTAAAATGAATGTAAACAATTTCACGAAAATTCACCAATTAGGCCTTTAGTACATTTTAGGTTTGATTCAAACATGGATATTCCAGTGTGTTTTATATTGAAGTTTGATTCAAATCAATGTGTAAACCAAAATTATGATTCTTTAGAAATACTCCACATTGATTATATCTCACCCATTCAAACTAGCATGTGCAAACAAATAGCAGCTACTGTAAATGGCCTGAGTTGTACATATGCCTCTGACATCATATGTAAATAAGACCTTCCCTTGCAACAAGTGTCTGGTGTTTCCTCGGAACACAGTCTGATATCTGGAATCAGTCCTGCTGCACAGAGGAGTCAGTGTAGGCCCGGGCGGCCGAGGGGGGGAGGGGGGGGGGGGGGGGGGGGGGGGGGGGGGGGGGGGGGGGGGGGGGGGGGGGGGAGGAAGGGCGAATCTCTTTCTACTTTCCGCTGCAACGTTTGAAGTCTAAAATCTTTTGCAGGGTTTTAAACATCTGTTTCCAAACTGCCAGCAGCCACTAATTAGGGCTAAAAACAAGACGGGACGCCGTGAGAACCCTGGGGTGGGCATGAGGCGACATGCACGCCCCGCACACGAAAAAAAAGAGAAGAAGAAAAAACCCACCGCATTCCTTCGGCCTAAAGACTAGTTCACTAAAAAAAAGGAGGGGAGGGGGTGGTGGGAGGTAAGGAGGTGGGGGAGAAGAGACGGTAATGGCCTCCATTTTTTTTTTTTTTGAGGCACCCACTTGTGTGCTTGCATGTGTGTGTGTATGTGTGTGTGTGTGTTAAATGGTCTTTGTTGTGGCCGTCTATGCCAGTTGAAGTCATCATGGCGTATGGTATTTGACCAGTTATGCAGCTCTGTGACTCATCAAAAGTTTGTTTTCTGCCTGTTCCTCCTTGTAAATGTCCATCACCATGACTCTCTCTTTCGCCCTCTCTCCCTCTGTGGATGATGGATGGAGTTGATTTATCATGAAATATGTTGTGCACATTTTGCAATTTTAAGGTGCAGTGAGTAAGATTTCATCAACTGGTAAAGTTGCATGTTGTATTCATCACCTCACCACAGAACTTATGGCAGACTTCAGTTGTCATTAAAACTCAAAAGATGTTTAGTATGTCCACTCTGGGCTACTGTAAAAAATATGGCAGCCCCCATAGAGAGGACATGCTCCTCATCTAAATATACATTACTGGGCTCATTTAAGGGTAATGGGAAAAAATAATACATTTGGGTGATTACAAATTGATGAAAATGTCGGCGTGTAATTGTTTTGTAACATTTTGAGAAGCACCAAAAAAGGCAGAAATGTTACACACTGTACCTTTAAAATTATTAGGAGGGTTTGAACCTCATGGTAGCTGTTTCAAGGTGTTTCCCCCAGTGTAACAGGGACATGTATCCAGATGTATGAGATACGAGGCAGAGGACTTTAGCTTTGAACCTAATGAGGGTCATCTGGGGTCATCAGGCTTGTGTCAAAACACGAGAGGTAAAGGTCAGGATCACTGGGTGTCATGTGGCCCCTGCTGGTTTGAACCACAACCTCTGCAACATGAACTAGGTATCGACTCTCTAACGTCGATGACTCAGGGTCAGAAGTTTCTTTTTGTTCTTAGTCGTCCTCCGCTCGTTGGGCTGGAAACAGAACACAGTCTGGCACCGCCGAAGCAAAATTTATTGTGAGAAATCCGAGAGCCAATATTTAGCCTTTCTGAAAAAGATCAAACTGTAAATTAAAACGAAGCAGAGTGGTGCCAGTTAGAGTTTCTTTGCTCAGAGCTGCTTCTCAAAGTTTAAAAGGGCGTGATTACATGTTTAGATTTTAAAAAGACGTCCTCTGGGACACTTTACAATGGAAGTAGTTTGGTTTTGTAGCCTTATTATACTGTCTGAGCTTAATTAACATTAATATTGATTAAATTAAACTTTGTTTTGAAATCTTCTCTGCCCCGTGTCATGTTTACTCATGTTTTCCTTTTCCTCACATTCTGCCAACTGCCAATAAAAAGTCATGTGTCACATCATGTCATTTATGCCAACTGTATAATAAATGTGTCACTGAAATATCAGGCCCAATGAAAAATGGGTGTCTTTGTTAATTTGTCAGTCAATAAACAGCAGATGATGTATGACATTTATCTAACCAGCTATTTAAAGTCACATATTTTCAATGCCTTCATCCACCCAATTAGCATTATTCCGTTATTAGTCACACTAAACCACACCCACTCACAGCATGGAACATTTCTTTGTCCCACAAGAGTCCTTTTTGAACTGGATCTATATCTGTAAATAGACAAACCGACTATGTTTATGTAGAAAACACTGAGCAGCCGAGTTTTAGTCTGACTGAAAGTACATGTGAACATGTGATTCCACCTGAACCCATACTTAGGTTTACATAGTCCTGTAACCATCATTTAGACGTGAAACTAAGCCCGCGTAGAATTCCATCCAATACCAGCATACAGAGCATAGAACAGGGCTGTCTACCGGCAGATAACATCATTACCACAAGGGATGTACAAGAGTACATCCCATCTTTCATGTCATGTCATCTTCAACCGCTAATCCAGTCATCTGGATCACAGGGAATTTCTACCAGTACACCTATGGGGCCATTTGGGGGTATCAGTGTCAGGGCCAGTGACACTGCAGCAGGGTCCGTGTGAGATTCGCACCAATGACCTTTGCTTCCAAAGGCGACTGCTCTAACCACTGAGCCACTGCCGCCCACCTCTGTGCAAAAAGTAAAATTACAAAGTGTACAGAGTGATAGTGTGGCCAGTTTATAGCTTGAACTGACACTATTTTCCTGATTGCTAATCAAAGCTAACTTTAGATGGAATAGGTGAACCAGAAAAAGACCAAAACTATCCAAATGATAGTTCTCACCTCACCCTCATCCTTCTGAGCATGAAGGAGAACCTACGGTCGACTTCAATTGTCATTAAAACTCAAAAGATGTTCATTATGCCCACTTTTACTACTGTAAAAACATGGCGGCACCCATAGACAGGACCCGCTCCTCATGTAAATACACATTAATGTGCTCATTTAAGGATAAGGGAGAAAATAATTTAAACTTTTACGCGATTCATGGTCATAGGTAAATTCATGAAAATGTCAGTATTGTTTGGTAATATTTTGAAGTGACAAAAACTACCAAAATCTTACACCTTTAACTGTGCATGTTGTATAAAGAGGAGAGGAAAAGGCTGGGTTATTAATGGATGTGAGGTCTGATTTTTGGGGAGTGTGTGGTTTCAACAATTAGACAGAGTAAAGTCAACATATACACGAGGCCTCCCTGTGATCCTTCATGTTTTCCAGTTTCACAACCTAATCCTTGTACACAAAAAAAGACAAATGATTCACATTTCACGGCTCGTGAACGAATTACTACTGATGTCATATCGGCCGCCCCGACCCAAAGTTTACTCCCCACGTCGACACCAGTGATTGGGATTTATGTGACCAGCTCTATCAGCACAGTTCCAGGCTGCGGGGGGACGGCGGCTGCATGCCGCTGCCGAGCTCGTGTGACCCGCCCCCGCGCTCGTGTTTTGTCTGAATAATCAAGGAAACCAGAGGTAAACTGATGGAAGAGATACAGGCCCAAATTACCCAGGAGGAAACGGGGAACAATGAGCAATTTGTGGACGCTTCTTCTCCGCTCTGCTACGGAGCTGCACATCGTCAAGGCTTATTACTGTCAACGACATGTCCCTGTTGTGTTGCCTGAGGTAGAGGAGATGTTTGGACTGTAGACAGGGAAAATATTTATAGGATACAGGAACCTATATGTATCTGAGTCTGGCAGGGGAAACCAAAACAACATGGATGGACTTATAATAACAATTCGATATGGTTTATTATCATACGTAGGTAAAGATCTGGTCGATTCCGGATGCTGCTGAACGATATTACCTTGTTTGACTTTCGGGCTCCGCTGACATGAATCGACACACAACAAATTCAACAGCTCAACAAAGCGCTGTTTGTCTAAGCTGACGACTTCCTCTGCCTGCAGGCGAATTACTTGTTTGTCAATGTTCCTCTGGGGTATCGAGTATCCCCATATCATTCTCTAAAATATCATCACTTCAAGAGAATGATATCTAACATGATGATTGACAACAGGTTACGACAGTGGATGCAGCATGAACTAGGTCCATTTAAAGGTGCAGAGTGTACGATTTCGGTACATTTTTGTAACTTCCCTCTGTTGATCAAAATCATGTACTGATATTTTTACAAATGTATAATCACCTGAATGTAAAAAAATATTTGCACATTCCCATAAATGAGCCCTTTAATATTTTTACAGTAGCCTAGAGCAGACATCTTCTGAGCTTTATTGGTAACTGAAGGATACCATAGGTTGTCCTGCATGCTGGAGAGAGGAAGGGTGAGGGACACAATCTGCAACTTCACCCGTAGATGCCACCACATTTCACACACTGCACCTTTAATAATGCATTACAGTTTGCAGTTGTGAACTTTGTTTTTGTTTAGATTTCCACCTGGATCCATTTTTTAATTACTTCCTCAAAATGTGTGTCTAAATAATGCAAACAGTGTGTGTGTGTGTTGGGGGCGTGTGCCAAAAAAAGTCAAGAGGAAGCCCTGACCGAAATGATCTGATAATAATTATAAAAAAACATTAAAGCTCCCACATCCACCGAGCCACATCTTCGTTTTCTGTGTCCAATATTAATGTTTTCAAAATATCACTCAAACACACACTCATAACATTATCATTATTACATCACGCGGCGGAGAAGTGAATGGAGGAGAGAGTATAAAGTTACCCCAGACACACTGTATGTATTGAAGTGATCCCTGAGGCAGGACTCGCACATGAGAGAAGAATTAGACTGGAAATTCCCTCTGTGGCCACTTTAACCGGTACACGTACCTGTGTGAGCTCTGCACAGGGACAGGGTGAACTCAGCGGGCCACTAAGCTCAACGTGTGTGTGTGTGTGTGTGTGTGTGTGTGTGTGTGTGTGTGTCTATGTGTTTTACTCATGATGCAACCCATCTGTTAATATCAACCGGTGATACGAGTGATCCAGATCACTAAGTTTCAAGGTACAATGTGTATGATTTTGGTGAAATTATTTCTGTCTCTTGGGAGAAATGGATTATGAAATAATTATACACATTTTTTCTAGTCAAGTGTATAATCACCTTAATGTATACATTGTTATACATCCCTATGCATTCAGTGGAGGCTGCCATGATGCGCAGCCCAGCGTGGTCAAACTTCATTAGTTTTATTTATAACTGAAGGTAAACACAGGTTCTTCTGAATACTTGGGTGAGAGGGGGCGTTCAAATGCAACAAGCAACTAGATGATGCCGCATCTTACACAATGTACCTTTAAAGGTGCAGTGTGTAGGATTTGGTGATCACTAGAGGTGAAGTTGCATGTTGTGTCCATCACCTCACCCTCACCCTTCTGAACATGCAGGAGCACCTATGGTAGTTATCATTAAAACTCTAAAGATTTTTAGTATGTCCACTCTGGGCTACCATAAAAACATGGCGGCCCCCATACAAACGACCCGCTCTGCATGTAAATATACACTAATGGGCTCAATTTAGGGTAATGTAAAAAATAAATCATTTATGTGATTATAAATTAATGAAAATCTCAGTATGTCACTGTTTGATGACAAAAATGACCAAAATCTTACACACTGCACCTTTTAGAAAGCAAATGAGTAGGTAGCTCAGTCAGTAGGGACTTGGGCTTGGAACAGGAGGGTCGCTGGTCCAAGTCCCACACAGAACAGGGGTAGAGTGTGAACTGGTAGCTGGAGAGGTGCAAATTCCTGCTCCTGAGCAAGGCACCAAACCTGCAGCTGCTGAACTGCCACCATCAGTACAGTGACACTGATGTGTGACAGTAATGTTTCCTTTCTCTGACACAACGTGATGGATAATCAACAACGGAGTCTTTGACTATTTCATGTTGAAAACAACTGGTGCAAACTGTCACCAGACGCCTTATGAATGAAACCGAATTGATTCAAATGAGGCAGACTGACGCGGAACCCCTAAATGCGGTAAATGGTAGCAGCTGCAATCAACTTCACAATGAAAACAACACATAATCCACTGCACCTGTCAATCTCTGCGCATGAAATACAGTTAAACTAACTTTCAGTTGGCAGGTTCTCACTGTCTCTCCTTCGCCAGTGTTTCTCTTTCCATTCCGTTCACCTCCAGGGAAACAAACAACAATATGTTTACCCTGGCCTCACTGCAGCTGTTACGTGTGTTTGTACAAGATAAAACTACAGTTATGATAAGATATCTACTTCCTTAAGTCAACTCATTTTGTCCCTTGCAGCAAGCACCAAAACCCATGACTCGCCAATGTTCACTCAGCCAACGCAATCCGATTCTGTTGTGAACTACAACAATGACAGTGGCCCAGCAGCACCCCACCCACCCACCACCCACCCACCCGCCACCCATCCACCCGCCACCCATCCACCTGTTTGACCCTGGAATCCATCATTTCCAAGACGGTGTGATATTTATTCTAACAACAGAGGATGGAGCAAAGTGGGGTTTAATGCCTTCATGTGTTTGAGTATTTACACAGAGGGACAGAGTTCATTTAGCCTGACTTGGGTGATTTCTAATGTAAAGATTAAGAATATTTATTGACATGAAGAATTATAGTGAGGTAAATAACATATATGATATATAGAACTCATAATAAAATATATAGAATATTCATTCATGTCATCCTCAAACACTTATCCACTCATGCAAGGCTTTTCTACCAGTAGACACAGGGCCATTGGGGGTAACGTCAGGACCAGTGACACTGCAGCAGGGAGATTCGAACCACTGACCTTTGCCACCAAAGGTGACTGCTCTAACCACTGATCCACTGCCACCCATATATTGTAAGAAATATAACTATGCATTATATGATATCAAATAACAATATTTTCCAGTAAGGGAACTCGGCTGTAACAGCAGGAATACAAATTGTGCCAGACAAGCATGAAGTTGAAACGTGTAGAACATAGTGACCTCATGTGGTTCAATTGCAGGTGAAAACCCCTCACTTCAACCTTCCCATCCAGGGAAACACTGTTTTCTTCTCCTTATCATAAAAACATCAATTTGGATGAAATGTCCAATAAAATGGAGAGCTGACATCACTGACATGTTTTATCAGCTGTTGCAGAGCTCGTGGCTGCCACTTGGCATCACTGACTGTTTCTTGACCGGCTTTGTCTTTCTCTTCTTCACTGGTTATGGCAGTAACATGACTGGACAAAAAAATAATCAGTGACGTTACATAATATAGGATCCTTCCCGCTTGTGCCATGAAGTGCACACACATTACGTCCAGCTGTATGCAAATGTACAGCGGAGCTAACGTTTGTGGATGATACTGTCTTTGATTTGACAAAGCAACTGAAGCTGTAACGAGAGCAAATGAATCCTTAAGATCAAATCTGGGTCAGGATCCTGCTTCAGCTGACTCAGCACATCTGCATGAGTGTTCAGTCTTCGAGTCCACCAAACCGGAGGTGGAACATCAAATATAATGTTCAATATATTTGTATGGCAAAGTCCTGGAGTGAAGGATGGACTAAACCGCAGCATCTCAGCATGAAGAAACAGCAAACACACTCCCACGTCACACTCACCTGTCTCCCAACTCTGTTGTTGTGCAGCCTCATGCGGGCGTGGATGTCTCTGTTGGTCTCGCGGGCGTCCAGGAAGTCCCGCGAGAACTTCTCCCCGAATTCCACGTCGGGGCTGCAGCCTCCCCACTCCCACGAGTCCTGGGGTCCCGGCAGGTCGGCGGGGAAGTGCTCCATGACGCCGTGCACCATGCCCTTCCCTCGGTGGATGGCCTCCAGCTGCAAACGGTGCAGTTTGATGCGAAACGCCTCCTCGTCGCCGCGGCGCTTCTCGTCGCAGCCACACGCCTTCAGCTTCCCCATGGAGCAGGCGTTGGCCACGGCGTGCACCACGCCGGCCGCTGCGATGGCGTACGCAAAGGCACTCTCTCGAAAACCTGAGGGAAGACATAACATGTCATGAGAATCAACAGCACAATAAAAAGGCTTAAAGGTGCAGTGTGTACGATTTCTGTCCATTTTTTGTCACTTCTTAGGTTAGGTTCAGGGTTATATGCTGACATTTTTATGAATGTGTGATCACCCCAATGTATGACTTGCTTGTACAACACCCAAACAGGAGCCCTCTCATGTTCACAACAGGAGTGGGTCCTCTCTAAGGGGGCTGCCATTCTTTCACAATAGTCCAAAGTGGATGTACTCAGCATCTTTTGAGCTGAAATGACAACTAAGTGCTACCATAGGTTCCCCCGTATGCAGGTGATGGATACAATATGCAACTTTGCCTCTAGATGTCACCAAATCTTACACACTGCACCTTGGGTACAGTCTGTAAGATTTCACTCATTTTTGTAACTTCTACAAATACTGACATTTTCATCAATTCATAATCACCTAAATCTTTGCATTTTTCTCCATTACCCTTAAATGAGCCCATTATTGTCTATCAACATGAGAAGTGGGTTCTCTCTATGGAGGCCACCATGTTTTTACAGTAGCCCAGAGTGGACATACTCAACATCTTTTGAGTTTTAATGACCACTGAAGTCTACCATAGGTGAGGGTGAGGTAATGGCTACAACATGCAACTTCACCTCTACATGTCAGCAAATCTTATACACTGCACCTTCAAGGAAGGTTTTAGGAGAAAAATGGAAAACTTGAAAGTCTGAAAGTTGACAGAAGAGCCCGTTAGACAGTGACAAGGGGACTTAGAGTCTCTAAACTGACACAGTGCTGTACAGTCATGTCCAAAATGTCATATCAGGACTGAGTGATTGACTTGTGGACTGTGTCAGTTTTGGGGAATGTGCCTTGATGCTTTTAAGTGGCCGCCATGGAGTCATCCAGAGTGCTACGAGACAGTTTATGCAAAATGGTAAAAACATTTTCGATGACCTGCAGGCAAAAAATACCAGCGTGCAAATGTCATGAACCTGTCAGGTGAAATGAGAAGATAACCAGGTAAAAGCATGATGGAGCGTGACATGTGACTGTAGTGCTGTTTGCATGTTTTTCAGCGGTGATGGATTTTTCTATTTCAAAGGTACAGTGTGTAAGGCCCACGCCATTGTTCAATGTGGCGCAGCTGCGTCCGGTAGCCTCCGTTCACGACGCCTCCCCTCACTTTCTTAGCCTTCAAAATAAAAGTCTCACTTTAGAAAACAACCCCCATTTGTTTCCACTCCAACGCTTTTCTGTATTACTTAGTATGTATCTATTCAAATGGACTAGTGTTGTCTACAATAAAAAAAAACTCTTTAATTTTAAAATATTTAATCTTTTTTGTGTGCAGAACGGTCCATTCTTGTCAAGACAGACACAAAAATCTGCTTTATTTCATAAGCATCTGTTTGTCTTCGAGAGGCAGAATCAAGCCACATTTCAGTATTCCCTTCATAATCACTCGGGACTACAGGAGGTGGTTATATGAGCGTGTGCATGTTTTTAACTCTACATGATGTGGGGTGGCGGTCGCCTTTAAAGCTAAACACACCTTTCTGTTTTGTACTCGCATGTGGTATGCGCACATGTAATGAGCAACTCCACCGTAACTCAGAACACTCACGCTGCCTCACTCTGCTCTTCATCATACACAAACATTATGTACACACCACTGCACACATGCACCCTGTCCACATACTTTGGTAGTATCTGGATACGGAAGGATGAGACGTGACATCAGCATCTGCCCCCATGTGGAGTGTGTTGTTCGGTATCAGTTTTACTACCTGTGAGCATGACACCCTCGGCCCCAGAGGTTCATCACTTACTGGTGTAGAAAACAGTGAGGATTATATGGAAACTCATAAAGAGGACTTGAAAAGAAACCACTTACGTGTTTATAGCACGAGGCTTGAGGGGGGAAATGATTCAGGCCGGCTGCTGGAGTCAAATAAAAAAACAATAATTGGAACTGCCCCTTTTTTTAGCCATGTTTGATGTCACCTCATTACGTGAATATATATATTTATACTTTACTTTCAAGAAAATGTTATGTGTCTTTGTTTTTAAATGTTATAATGTTAAGTGTACAGCTTCTGTCACTCCATCATGTCAGAGGACCTCCATCCTCCAACAAGCAGTTACTTAAAAAAAGTAACTAGTTATAGTTACTAGTTACCTATCACAAAAAGTAACTAATTTAGTAGCGACGTAATTACATGTCAAAGGCAATTAATTGCCGGGGAAAGTTTCTATTGTGTTGCCTTTGGAGTGTTCAAATTTACCAAGGAATTCGGACCCTGTCCCCCCTAAATGGAACTTCAAATTCTACTGTATGCTTAATTATATGTAACAAAAGGGAATATTCAAATTGTTTAATCAATGAAATCGTCAGTGACAGAAAGCATTGCACTCTAATCTTCTCTATTTGTAATGTTGCTGTGGGACATGTGGGGGGGATGTGAGACATGTCACTTTGTTCCCGGGCATAATGAACATTTTACGCTTACATTCGTGCTTTTCCTCTCAATTAGTGAGAAGTCATGTTTGTACGTGCAGTGTAAAGCTCGCCCCATCCATCCCATTCATCTCTTACGTGAGTGTTTGTTGTCGTGTGTGAGCACCAGCTCACCTCAGCCTCTGATTGGCTTACAGTGAAATTTTACTCTACCTTAGCAAGGTATGGTACCCAATCATCATCACTTTAGTGGTTGTCTCTACCTCTTCAGCAAAGGAAAAGAAAACATAGCAGCAGCTTCAGAAACGGAGCGCAAGTGTTTTAATCACCCAGCACTGAAAAACGTCACGCTGTTCATTTGTAACGCCGTTATTCCCACCACCGCCAACAAGCGCTGCCTGTTGAATTGGTTTAATCGGCTCAGCTTTAATCAGGGTTTTCAGAATGGATTCCACTTTAAAGTTAAATTTTCAATCTTTCACTGTACTAGATGGAATTGTTGTTACACAATGTACTGTTAGTATTCTATGTAATC
Organism: Chascanopsetta lugubris; assembly: GCA_016785325.1. Taxonomy (NCBI): domain Eukaryota; kingdom Metazoa; phylum Chordata; class Actinopteri; order Pleuronectiformes; family Bothidae; genus Chascanopsetta; species Chascanopsetta lugubris. The sequence goes on along the minus strand of JAFBJT010034879.1, from coordinate 265,029 downwards.
CGGAAAACTATATTGACTATCTTGTAAGTGCATTGCTTATATGCAATCTACATTCAAAGGACCAGTATGAGATTTTCAGAGGCATCTAGTGGTGAAGTTGCAGATTGCAATCAACTGCATGCACCTCTCATTCCCCTCACCATGTGAAGGGGAACCAATATTACGGTACATTGCATGGATGAGGACACATGGCTAATGTAGATATAGAGCGTCAAGGTAATCAGTTTCAAGAGATTTAAAAATGTAAAATAATAATTCTAAATATAATATATTCAAGTTGTGCCAATGGATCATTTGAATCCTTTGTACAGTATCGTTATATCGCTGGAGAGAATTTATAAGAACTCCGTTGTTGTGAAGCAACATTCTTCCTTGAAAATGCTAGAGTTGCGGTAAACTGAAAAGTCTGGAAATAACTCTTTGTCATAGAAGTAATAATTTGATATGTTGTCATTACATGAAATAATATATCATAGCATTTTGAGGATCTGATTGTATGTTTGGTTTGATACAAGACAAAAATGCGGTGGCGGCGTGGGGTGGGGGGGGGCACTTAGGCACATCCTCATACTTAGAAAGCCTGTTTTAGCTCCAGCCCTGTTCCGAGCCGGGTTCCACGACTCGGGCCCCCGGACGACTGGGAACAAATCAATCTAACAAATAATTCACCGGCTGCGCCACGCCCGGCTGAGCTGATGGCAGAGGAAGTGGCAAAATGAATTAAAGATTTAAAGGAAACTGTCACTTTGTGTTACAGAAACCGACTAAACAGGTTTATGCTTTTGCCACGAGAGTTGGGAAAGTGCTGAGAGCAAATTCACAAGCACTCGCACCAGCAAGGGAAAGTAAAAGCATTAAGGAGGGGAGCCCGGCGAGGGGAGGAAACAGACACAGACACATGGAGGAGAGGGAGATTCTCCTATTTCTGTCTATCCATGTCTCGCCTGACGTCCTCTTTAGCCTAGTTTTTAATGCAAGCTAAACGGGAAGGAACATGAGGCCCATCAAATCGATCACAGGCCATCAGCTGAAAGACGCATGGCAGCGCCACAGAGGAGCCGAGCAGCATCTGAGGTAGTAAAATTTGACACCAAAATAAACAGTGACGCCAATGATTCGAGTGTAAACCCAACTCGAACAGATAAAGTTGGAAAAAACAGCTTTGCTATTCGCACTTAATGGGCAGTTGTGCTGAAGACTCGGGCTGATCCGCCTCACTCAAAATCTGTCTCAATTAAAGGTGCAGTGTGTAAGATTTGGTGACCTCTAGAGGTCATGTAATTGTTTTGTAATTCATTTTAGAGGTGACAAAATTGACCAAAATCTTACACACTGCACCTTTAAATCTGTCTCAATTAAAGAGCTGCCAGTAGCTGCACTGTGTAATGGCGGCGGCGTGTTTATTCGCATCCATTTTTGAGCTTCTGTGAAGCGGAATGTATCAACATGTAACAGATGAATCATCCAATTTAAAGAGGTTGTTTATGTCGGTGGTTTGGAGTTTCTGCACCCGGGGCAAACCAGGGATGCCAGACAACTCACAACTGCCTCTGCTAATAATGACACACAGCCACTCAATGAGTCAGTGAGGAGTGAAAGTACATGCAGAGGGGTATGAGCTTATTGTGCTGCTGAGAGTCTTTCCATGAGAAAGGATGATACACAGGCAATGAGTGGATATAAAATGATCACTGACGGTGATAAAACTATGTTTTCGTGACTACAGGCAGATTAAGGAGCTAATGGAACTCTGGCAACACCCCGTCACAATAAAGTTAATGAATTTAATGAGGTAGATCTTGATTAGTCGTAAACATATATAATGATATATTGTGATATCGGGATTTTTCAAAACACATTGTAAATACACATCTTATGTCATAAAAATGCATCACTTGAATTGACTGGTTGCTGCCAATATGGCGTTAAAGTTGCAGTTAATTTATTCGTTTTTCTTCATTATCCTTAAATGAGGCCATTAATCTATATTGACGTGAGGAGCGGGTCCTCTCTACGGGGGCCGCCATGTTTTTACGGTAGCCCAGAGTGGACGTAATAAGCATCTTTTGAGTTTTAACGTTTTAATGAATCTAAGTCTACCACAGGTTCTCCTGCCTGCTCAGAAGGGTGAGGGTGAGGTGATGGATACAACAGGCAACTTCACCACTAGATATCACCACATCTTACACACTGCACCTCTGAGGGAGTGACCAGGGTGACTAACATGCTCAAATGCAAACGCACTCCACAAACTGCCATGTTCTTACACCGCACATGACTAGTGAACTACTTAACAAGTCTGAGGTCAGAGGTCACGTACTCCTGTAAAGTCCCATAATATGTCATTTCTAAGCATCACCTGCCCCCTCAGAGGGTGCAGCCCAACACAACTACACCCTCCACCACATGTCGTCCGTCTAACCAGGTGCGCAGGCTACTTGGAAACCGATGCCTCTTTCCACTCAATAATCTGGGACGAGCCCATCCGTGGGCTTCCCATCTTTAAAGATCCCCTTTCATCCTTTGTGGCCGACCTGCAAAGCTCGGAGCCACTACAAAGCCGTGGAGGAAAGCGATCTGCGGGAGGGGTTTGGTGATCTGGAGGTGACTAAGTGCTTTTGAAGTTACCTGCTCCTTTGTGGAGGAGACACAAGCAGGGTGGTTAGACAGAAGACATAGGCGTGCTAGTCACTGCAGATAACCTGACCATTCGGAGAAGCTTATTGTTGTGAGGCGGCATTGAGGAGCATGTGTCAGCGTGGCTGAAAAATGATCTGCTTTTGCAGTTTGAAGAATGATGGTATGATATCACTAGGCCTGGTACAGGACGCGCATCTTTGTGGTGACTAATCTTCCCCAGCGGAGCCTTTCAGGGCATTCTATTGAAGTGTGTTTGCAAAGAGAACCGCAGCCTATTAGAAGAACAAACTTTTGAACTTGTGCCACTGTTTTTTCCGTTGCTAACCTGTGATGACATCTCACCTCACGACCTCTAAGTTCCTTGCAGTGAATGTGTGGCTACTGCTCGCACTTTTGTTGCAGTGCAGTGTGGAAGACTTCCGTCACTTTTGTCACTTCTAAAAATATTACAAAACAATTACATCCTGACATTTTCATGAATTTAGTTTATTTTTTTTATTAATCCAAAGTGTTTTTACCCCCATTACCTTTAAATGAGCCCATTAAAGGTGCAGTTTGTAAGATTTGGTGACAACTAGAGGTGAAGTCGCATGTTGTATCAATCACTTCACTCTCGACCTTCTGAGCATGGAGGAGAACCTGTGGTCGACTTCAGTCCTCATTAAAACTCAAAAGATTTTTAGTACGTCCACTCTGGCCTACTGTAAAAATATGGCGGGCTCCATAGAGAGGACCCGCTCCTAATGCAGATATACATTAATGGGGTCATTTAAGGGAAATGGAAAAAAAATATTCATTCACGTGATTAGAAATTCATGAAAGTGTCAGTATGTAATTGTTTTGTAATATTTTTTAGATGTGGCAAAAATGACCAAAGTCTTACACACTGCACCTTTAATGTGAATTTACATGAGGAGCGGGTCCTCTCTACGGGTGCCACCATGTTTTTACAGTCGCCCAGAGTGGACGCACTAAACATCTTTTGAGTTTTCTGACAACTACCACAGGTTCTCCTGCATGCTCAAAAGGGTGAGGATGAAGTGATGGATACAACATGCAACCTCACCACTAGATGTCACCAAATCTTACACACTGCACCTTTAAGAGCTCACAAAACAAAACATGAAGTGAGAGGAAATCCAAATGTGTTGTGTAGAGACCGTGCAGCTCACCTCTTTTAAAGACTATGCTGTCGTAAGGGATCTTGTTCCGCGTTTCCAGACTGGAGCAGTTCCAGCGGTGCCCCCGGAACTGGTGCTGGCACTCGTGGATGGCGATCTGGATTCCCTGGATGGCCGAGGCCGTCACGTCCGGGTTGCGCATGCACACGTCCAGCTGGCGCCGCGTCAACCCCGGCAGTGTCAGACACACCGTGTTGGCGTTCAGGATGGGATCTATGTTGGGGAGCTTCAGGCCCAGGATCTCGTTGGAGTCTACCCTGCATGGAGCACACAGGTCTGGTTATTGATAAGACACTCTCTCGCTGACACACGCGTCCTGTTGGGGACCGGTGGGGTTTTCATTGGGGCTCCGTGTGCTCAGAGGACCAGACAGGCGCCCTGATGATCCCCAGAGCAGTAGATTGTAAAACACAAGTAACACACGTAATGTGGGCTAACACTTGTAAAATGGTGGCGGAAGGAACAAACCTGTTTTTTGATATATTTGCTCTGGTTGTTTGTATTTGAAATGGCTTTGCTTTGTGATCCTATTCAACTATTTACAATTGAGATGAATGATGAAGTTCAGTTGCAGAGCAACAATATGACTTGTATTTATCTGCATGAACTGCACAGTCATTAAAAGTCATTTACTATTCAACTTTATGTAACATTTATCTTACGCTCAAAGTGCACATATAGAAGTTACTTTAAACTTCTTATTGTTGTATTTGTGCAAAAAAGGAACAGAGCAAACTGCTTAAGTATCTTCCTACATGGAAATAAATCAAAATGTTTCAGTCTCCAGACACTTTCACCACGATTCAACAGATAGAAAACAGCCATAAAGTGGCTTTTGGTAGTTTACCATAAGCCTCTAAGAAGAGTTTTACACCTGGCAAATCATCTGCCTCTTGAAAATTCCCTCAGAAAAGTCACTGACTCTTCAGTCCGAAGTTTTGCGTGCATGTGTGCTCGCGTGTGTGCGTGTAGCTCCGGCAACACATCAGTCATGTAAGGAGCAGATCTCCTGCAGGCCCGTCTTCTACTTCACAGAGAAACATCAGAGGAGCAGTTAGAGGGAAAACACAGGCTGCACTGATGACTGAGAGCTGCCCAGCTTTTCCTTTTTATCACCATCACACTGCAAAACACAGGTTGTGCGTCTCACTGAGACTCACACATGCAGTGTGGATCCAGCTGACATCTATATGGAGTATACACTGCACTCCCACGAGCAAATACCTCGTTGTGAGTGTGTATACACATGGTGCGTGAATGCACACACATACCCACATGCACACACACATACACACACGGCAGCAGCAGCAGCTGCAGCAGCAGCAGCAACGTCTGAGTCTAACTTCTGCACATTCATGCTCTGCCATTCTCACAAAGTCACTCACACTTTAGCTGTGCACATCTTTGGACATGAATCATGAAAAAATAAAAAATAAAATAAAAATAAAGCCACTTCTTGCACTGACATTAAATGTTCATATGTTGCATGAATGATGCCCTACTTTCCTGTCAGCACTGCGTCTTACCCAGCCCCCCTCCCCTCGTCTCACTACCTGTTGTGTGTCTTGATCTGACACAGGACCTGTCCTGACAACTCTATCCTAATATAGATCATTAAGTGGGAATGAGTTGTTAGGTGGATGACTGGGAACACATGATATACTGATCACTTATTATTTCACAATACTTTTTAAATGTTTTATCTATTCTGTGTTTTTTTTTTAATTTAGTTTTACTTCACACAAAGAAAGTTCATTGCTGTTATGATTCATCTATATTGTAAATCAACAACATTTAAAGGTGCAGTGTGTAAGATTTGGTGACCTCTAGAGGTGAAGTTACATGTTGTATCCGTCACCTCACAAACACCGTTACGAGCATGCAGCTGAGAACCTGTGGTAGACTTCAGTTGTTATTAAATCTCAAAGATGTTTAGTATGTCCATCCTGGGCTACTATAAAAACATGGCGGCCCCCACTGAGGGGACCCGCTCCTCATGTTAATATCTGTTAATGGGATCATTTATGGATAATGGGGGGAAAAGTAAACATTTAGGTGACTATAAATTCATGGAAATGTCAGTATGTAATTGTATAGTAATATTTTAGAAGTGACAGAAATGGCAGAAATTGTACACAGTGCACCTTTAATAGAACAGGATTAACGTCACTCACCTTTTATCCAAGAAACAGAAAAGCACCAGGAGGCAAGTTATTATCAGGACTGCCTGTTCCATGTCTGCTTCTTATGTATTACAAAAAAACAAACAAAAAAAGTAAAAAAATAAAATAAAATAAAATAAAAATCAGTACTTTAAAGTCCAATTCGGAGTTCCAGGGTTGAAAAATCAAAAAAATGAAAAATCAAAACAGGGTTCAGCAGGTCTGGCGGAAAAGTTGGCGCAGGACTTGACAGCTCCGCGCGTCCAGATGTGTCAGCCAGCGGTGGGACTGCTCATTCAAGGCAAAAAAAAAAAAAAGTTTTCATCCACCTCTCAACTTACTGAATGGAGGAGGCTGCTGGAAAGTTTCTGAGGGCAAGTGAAGTCTCGTCTGTGTCGCACGCATCCGAGCACATCCTCATGTCTCCGCCACACGAGTTTGTTTCTTACATCCGAGTGAGAGAGAGAGAGTGAGAGAGTGGGGGAGAGAGAGAGAGGGGAGAGAGAGAGAGAGAGAGAGAGAGAGAGAGAGAGAGAGAGAGAGAGAGAGAGAGAGAGAGAGAGAGAGAGAGAGAGAGAGAGACGGAGAGAGAGACGGAGCGAGGTGGCTGATCCAGGATGGGCGCGCGCTCTCTCTCTCTGAATGAGCCTGACTTGAGTCGATGCGCCCCGATACTCCTCCGAACTGCTGCTGCACTTAGCGCTTCGCCAGCCCACTTTTTTTGCGTCACTCCGGGAGTGAGGAGAGCGCCGAGGGAGGTCAAGTGGCTCGTTAGAGCGGGATAGAGATCCTTTAAGATAATAAACACTTCGCGTGCGTCCGCTGCATGCGAGGGAGAATTCTGCCATCTGCGCAGCAGCAGCAGCAGCAGCAGCAGCAGCAGCAGCAGCAGGAGGTGGGAAGATCTAGTGTAATGATGGTAAAGGTGATGATAATAAAAGTTCAGGACTTTGATGAAGCCCAGTCACAAGTTTGCTTAGGTAAGATAAGATAAAGTGAGATAAGATAAGATTAGATTGGATAAGAGAAGATGTCTACCCTCTGCTCAGCAGCAGCAGCAGCAGGAGAGATGTTTGAGTCTGATGATAATAATCAAAGCTCAGGACTTTGATGAATTACAGTTACAAGTTGACTATGAAATAAGATAAGACAAGTTCAGCTAAGATAAGTTAAGATTCATTTTGAGCATATCATCTGTGTGCTTTCCTCCTAAACTCGCTTTGCCTTTCTATTCTTATAAGTTTGTTATTGAAAGTTTACTCGTGCAGTTAATAACATGAGGCTTATATTTCAATCACTGCTTGTGTTTACAGTTTTAGGCAAAAATATTTCCATTAGCGGAAATGGGATGTCAAATAATGGTACAGTGTTATTTTGATGGGATAATCAGCTCAATATGCTTTTTCCATTTGCCCTCAATTTGCTCTGTGTTAGAATTCGGAGCCCATCCTCTCCTGCACTACCATGTGTTTAGGTGAGGTATGAGCTAAGGGGTATTAAAGGTGCAGTGTGTAAGACATTCTCCTGATTTTTTTAAATTGTATTACTTAACCGTTTTTATTTTTTCATTAAGGTATATTTACACGAAGAGCTGGTCCTCTCTACAGGGGCTGCCATGTTTTTACAGTAGCCCAGAGTGGACATACTAAACATCTTTTGAGTTTTGATAACATCTGAAGTCTACCATAGGTTCTCCTGCATGTTTAGAAGGGTGAGGGTGAAGTGATGGATACAACATGCAACTTCACCTTTAGATGTCACCAAATCTTACACACTGCACCTTTAAATCATATCAAAGTAACCTGTAGAGAATACATTACCATCTACTTAATAGTAACAACATAGGATGACCGAAAACTGTCCATGATAAAAAATAAACACATTTGCATTTGTCCTTTGCCCTTTTCATTAACATGGAGAGGGCAGAACATATGCAGGCCAACAGGTGGCAGTGGAGATGCTTTGGTTTCACTTATGAGTAGACTCATGTCATCAACGCATAAACATGTTTTTCATGTCTGATCTCCTCTGTTGACAGACACAGTTAACTCTCTGAAACCCCACAAAGCCCCTCCATTGTCACTAAACACTTTATAAAGTTGTTTTCTAAGACTGGGGATGATTAACCCTGTCAAGCTAGTACTTCATCTATATTTTATGTATGACGTGTCAAACCGTTGAGCCGTAAACATCATGATGCGTATCAAGAGTGGTTTTCTCTAGTTTTTATGTCAATACAAAAATGCGTAATCCAACTGTGAAGTCATGGTTAAAACTGTCAGTCAAAGTTCTCATTACCCCCTAACCTTCCCTGTGTGCCACAGTCTTTAATCTTTCGATTTAAACGGCTGTAAAGTCAAACAGAAACGCTCCGTTGTTGATGGAGACCACATGATATCACTCATCTCATTGCTTTATGAGAAGCTAAGAATAAAGATTCTGAAACCACAAATAAAAAAGGTTCCATCTCCCCACCACCAGTGAAGGGATGTGAGCATTCTGCCGACATGGAGTCACCAAGAGCAGTAAAACGTGTCGCGAGTTCAGCTCTCAGACACAATTAAAGCTGTCGTATACGACTTTAGAAGAGCAGGGCAACAATACCACATCAAGTTTAGGGATTTATTGAAGCACCCGGATCTGGAAGATTTGCTTGGAGACGACAACATTGAGTTTAATGATTCCAAGGCATGCGAGGGTAAGCGGGCTTGTTATGGAGGATTTATTGGGCTCTCCGACGTTCTGCTTTGCTCTGCAGTATCGGCTGTGTCGCACACTGTCACTCTGGAGGCGCTGTGCTTCTCACACTCTCATCATGATTAATGATTACACTGCAGACTGAATCACAATTACTTAAAACTGTGACTCATGTGTTGCAACTTTTTTTCTCCACACGGAGTCAAGTCGGAGATCACCATGACACTGTGGACACTTATTTATGTTGATTTCATTTGTTTCAGCATTTTGAATCCAACATAATGAATATTTAAAGGTGCAGTGTGTCAGATTTTTGCCACTTTAGTCACTTCTAAAAAGTATCACAAAACAATTCAATACTGACTTTGATGAATTTATAATCATTTAAATGTTGCATTTTTTCCCCCATTACCATAACATGTATATTTACATGAAGAGGGGGGTCCTCTCTATGGGGCTGCCATGTTTTTACAGTATAAAAGTGGACACACTAAACATACTAAACTACCATTGAGTTTTCATGACAATGACACCATGGGTTGTCCTGCATGCTCAAATGGGTGAGGTTGAGCCCCTCTAGAGGTCACCAAATTTTACACGCTGCACCTTTAAAAGTACAGCGTGAAAAATTTGGTGACATCCATTTGAGAAATTGCATGTTGTATCCATCACCCCACTCTTCCCATTCGATCATGGAGGAGAAGCAGCAGAGCACATCCACTCTGGGCTATTGTAAAAACATGGCGAGGTGATTGATACAACATGCAACTTCACCATATCTTACTCACTGCACCTTTAAGTCGTACACATAACTGAACGTACTCAGATGACATCAGATATTGCCCGAGTATGAACCAGCCTGAGGGATTAATGGCCAGTGTACTGGATTATTCAGGCCAAGTCTACGCTTCTCTCATACATACATGTGATTGATTGAATGATTTTTTTGGCAGGAAGCACAAGCAACAGGACGTTTTTGTTGGTTGTTTGGTTCCAGTTGTCTTTTTGGCAAATCTCGATTAACATGATCACCTTATGTCTCCTCTTTGCTTTTTTCCTCATGAACCAGTTTTATGCGCCTAACTCATCCCTGTTCAACGTGATTGATCATACCCCAAAATCCAGATCAATATTTCCATTGACTTTTCACTTAATTAACTAGTGAGAACTTATTTCTTTTTCAAAAAAGCATTATTCAACATTCTATTGGATCAGCCTTTGTTAATAGTGTTCTCTCATCTAGGCGACTTGTTTATCACGTAAAGCTGCTGTATGTAACTTGTGAGGCTACACTACAATCATAGATTAACTGCCGGATTACCCCATAGTTATTACCACCCCTGTGGTGAGATATGGTACCTAAACTGTGGTTATATACAAGTCCCCTAGGTGGCAGTGGAGATGCTTTGGGACAGTTCACGCTCTTAAACCCTACAAAGCGTTAAACACCAAACACTTTATAAAGTTGTTTTCTAAGACGGGATGGTTGGCCCTGTCAAGTTAATACGTAATGTATATTTTATGTATAACATGTGTCAAACCATTGAGCCGTAAACATCATGATGCGTATTAAGGATGGTTTTGTCAAGTTTTCCGTCAATAAAAAAATGTTTGAATCCTCTGTGAACTCCTGTTTATGGTTCCTAAACTGTGGTTATATGTAAGTCACAAGTAGGTTACAAAAATGCAGAGCTATGAAATGGTAAATTAGAAAATTGACAGATTTACTTTTGTTTCTATCATATTCAACCTTGCACAATTAAAAAAAGATGAATTTGGTTTTATGTTGGTGTGGTTCACTGGTCCAGTGGAATTAGATGAAATGCATCCACTGGTGGAAATTGGAATTAGTTACATCAGGAGTGGGTCCCCTCTTAGGAGGCCGCCATAGTGCACAACCATGTTTTACAGAATAGCCAGGAATGGACACACCCTTTGGGATCTGGTGATATGGTTCTCACATGTGCTTGAGAGGTAAATGTTAGCCATGAGGTTTTCATCTGAAACATCCAACCTCACCACCAGATGTCACTAATCCCTATGCACTAAACGTTAAAGTAAACACCATAAGGAAAGTATACATTGGTGTCTGCAAAACAAATCAGGGATAACAAATCAGGGCCTTTTTTAATTTGAATGACAAATGTGGGTCCCAGCAGATGACAAACACACATACATCACATATTCATGCCATTGACCTATTGCACATTATTCACAGAGAGCAGGGAGACACATGTGCACATGGTGACACATAATACACACAACTTCCATCTGGCCTGCAATCCTCTGCCAAAGAGTTCGGTCTATGGCCTTTGTGTTACTTTGTGTTACAGCTTGCCTACTCTTTCTCTCACGCACACACACACACACACACGCACATGCGCGCGCGCACACACACACACACACACACACACCTAATTGTTTTCCATTCTTCACCAGAGAGTGTGTTCCTGTGCAGTAACATCCGTTCAAAATGATGTGGGAAACATTTCAGTGCTGGTCTCTGATCAACTCGACTTGTGCGTCTGGAGACATCAAGACTTTATTATTGTTAAACATTCATGCCAGGTTCATTTCATAGTCCCCTATTTTGATACCTAAAGGTTTTTGTCCGAACATGATTTTCCTGCGGCCCTTGAAACTTTTGTTATTTTTATCTTGCACCTCTCACGCTGACTCGCCCTGCAACATGAAATTTGAATCTGCTTAACATTTAATTCAATAATAAACTAAAACACGGACTTTTCCCAATAGTGACGGTGCTTTTGTGGAGTTGCACTGTCTGAAGTTTTATTGTCCTGTGGGGAGAGACATGGCCGAGCAAAACGTTCACAGTCTGGTGGTGGGTGCCATGTAAATACATTATGTCATACTGTATTTGTGAATATATAGTCTGCCGTCCTGTGAAGTCACACTGTTCACTTTTAGTGTATCATATGGCACAGCAGTGATTTACCATCACAGTGAAATACATAAATACATATTTTTTGTTCTTTCTATTCTGTCACTTCACACTTTTTTTTAGTTTCACATAAGCCCGAAGGCTGTTTCACAGCAGGTGTTGAAACCTGATTTGTGTATTCTTCACCTCCGGCTCAACATAAATAGTCTCACAACAGAGCTGCCTTCAGAAATGCACCACAGTCCAGATACGTATTTTCATGAAATGACAAGGTGTTTTCTGGAACAATCCTCCAGAGCAGGAGTGTCAAACATACGACCTGTGGGCCGAAACCGGCCCGCCAGAGGGTCTCATCCCGCCCGCGGGATAATTTTGCAAAGTATCAAAATTACAGAGAAGATTTAGAGACGTTGGTTTATTCACTGGCCCTTACTATGCCGGGAAACTTGGGGTAGCTTAGTTTCCCACTAGTTTATTAAATGTGAACATTTTCAGAATGGACTTGTACTTTTTGGGTATGAACAAAAGAATTAGGAGGCAGTTGTGTTCTCTCGCTCTTTCCATTCTTTATTTATTATCATGACTTTTATCGACTTTTCACATTTACAAATTACGCACCCACCTTTCATAATCAATATTTCAAACCAAATATGGTTCTGTCAACATCATGTCAAGTCATAAATCTTTCATATTGAACCATGGTATAAATCTGAATTTGTCCTTTAATATTCACCATTCAGATGGGAATCAATAAACTGGGTGTCACTGAGTATTACTGCCCCATTTACACATGTAGCATAAAGCTACGTAATCCATACAGTGAATTTACCCAAAGGGGAAAATAGTCATGACTCGCACGTAGCATCAGCCCCTTCTACTTCATCAAATTAACTTTTTTTAACATGTTCTTATGTATTGTCTGGCCACCTGGGGGCAGAGCTGCAGTTCTGCATACTTAGCTTCATACTTAGTCCTGTTCTATAGTGAAAGGTCGGTTTGCCCATGTAAGAACACAAGAAGGAAACTTTCCAAAAACGTCCAAACTGTTGAACATTTCCAACACAAAATAATAGCGACAACAACAACAACAATAATACTGATAGGAAAAGGAACAGAGGTGCCTGACACACATAAATACACTGATAAATATGCCAATGTAAAAAGAAAACCGATAGGCCCCCTGGTAAACACATTTCTATGGATTAACTTATATCACATGAATAGCAAAACACCGACAAACGGTGACATTACGAATGTTTGCGTAATACACCTTAAAACTCAATGCTGAAATTATTTGACATTGAATTAAACAACTGGATTGTAAATGTTATGCAATATCTTGCAAAACCTCAACACCTTTGTCACATCTGCATGGTAATGTCGAGGCTTTGCTGAGCTCAGCACAAATACAAGCATAAACATGGTAGTGGCTCACCAGTCAGAATAGTTCAAATACTGTACGTCAAATGTAGCGGTGCACAAAGTACAACGTTGCAGCTGAATATCACACCAGTTAACCATCGTCTCAGGTATGTGGGAGAAACACAGCCTTCAATTATCAGTCAAACTCAAAGGCAGTGTCGTCTGTCCATCCGTTGGCCTCTGTAGAGTCTCACATAATGACAATGTAAAACTTGTCATTGTAAAACTACACACTGCTCCTTTATGTTTTTTTGTATAAATTAGACAAATAAACGTTAGAGGGACCAGTGGTACAGTTTGTTAACAGCCCATTTATACTGGATGTCTTCATCCTAAAGCAAAGTGATCAAGTGTTGTTGTGTTGATACATGAATATGAGGGGAAGACTGATCATCTCACTCTCAGCGCGAATGTGGAATTTAAAGGTGCAGTGTGAAGGATTTCAGCCATTTTTGTCACTTCTAAAAATACTACAAAACAATGACATATAGACATTTTAATGAATGTATGATCACCTAAATGTTTGATTTCTTTCCTTTACCTTTACATGAGCCCATAAATGTACATTTATACAAGGAGGGGGTCCTCTCTATGGGGGCCACCATGTTTTTTTGTTTTTTTACAGTAGCCCAGAGTGGACATACTAAACATCTTCTGAGTTTTAATGACAACTGAAGTCTACCATAGGTTCTCCTGCACATTCAGAAGGGTGAGCTGATGGATACAACATGCAACTTCACCTCTAGATGTCACCAAATCTTACACACTGCACCTTTAAGTCAGATCAAACTGGTTTCAAACACTTTCTCTTTTGATTCTTTAAGAGCTGGACCACCTCTCTCTTGTTAACTGTATCACAGCTTCCATGCTTAGATGCTTCACCCTGGTAACGCTGGTTCGATTCCGTCCGTCACACTTGTAAAGTCAAAGAAAATGGAGAAACAGTGAATTACTGGCCTTTACAATGCAGAGGTGTCCATTGTATTCTATACAGTCGAGCCGCGAGCCTCTATTAGGTTGAACCGACCTCCCTTTATTGCCATGAACTTTTGGAGATTGACTATCCTGTTGTCGAAATAGCACGGCGGGTGTCATGGTTACCGTTTAAACACACGTGCGAGACCATTATGAACCCAAAACCACCGTTAGTCCCGACCTGGGATCTTATACAAATTAAGTAGAAGGTACGGTGATAGGATTTACGATGGGAGGTCAGAAAAAATTACAGCATGCAGTCATTTAAAGATAGCTTGTGGCCATTCTGTAAAATCCCTGCTCTCTCCCTTATCTTGGCCTCTCTTTACCTCTGCACTGCGCCGGTATATACGCTGTTTCGTACCACAGAAGTTAAGTTTGTCACACCCTCTCTCTCTCCGTGCATCTCTCTCTCTCTCTCTCTCTCTCTCTTGAGAAGGGAGTTCATGCAAAGTTCACGTTTCTTGGAGAGTTTTGGCCCAGGCCGACGAAAATAAGCAAAGCAGTGGAGAGCGCGGCGGAGCAGAGGTTAGTCAATTACAAGGCCCAACACTTGTAACTAACTTCTAACAAGCAGATTCCTGGCTTGGCGTGCGTGTGTTTGTGCAAGAGTACAGGATGGTGTTGGTGGTGGTGGTTGGGGGACGGGACAGGACGGGACGGGACGTGGTCGTCAATAAGGAGGTTTGTTTGTGTGTTTGCAGGAACACGTGTTCGAGGGGATTCGTGTGAAATGGAGAGGGAAGGATGAACGGTGCAAAGGAAGGCACACGTGTAATTATGCCACAGGGAGCTGGGACAAATAACAGCTGTTTGACAATCAGCCAAGAAGATCGATGGCCTCAAACTGTACATTTGAAAAAGTGAGAGTTAAAGGTGTGGTGTGTATGATTTGGTGATATTTGGAGGTGGAGTTGCATGATGTATCCATCACCACACCCTCACCTTTCTGAACATAGAGGGGAACCTATGGTAGACTTCAGTTGTCATTAAAACTCAAATGATGATTAGTATGTCCATTCTGGGCTACTGTAAAAACATGGCGGCCCCCGTAGACAGGACTCGCTCTTCGTGTATTCATGGAGAAAAAACAAAACATTTAGGTGAATCTAAATTTATATGCAATTATTTTGTAATTTTTTTTAAGAAGTGACAAAAATGGCAGAAATCTTACACACTGCACCTTTAAGAATTTTTGCTCTTCTTTATCTCCAAAGTCCCCCAAAGTCTTTTTAAACAATATGACAATTGTGAGGCTTTATCTTGCACCACAAGTGGGACAAGACTCGCTCTCACACACACTGTCGCTTTATCTCAATAATCGACAAAACACACGCCCACGCGTGCTACGATCAAATGCTCGCCGTACCTCCCGATGCCAGTAACACATGGATGCGATTAGAACTGTCACAAAGTTGTTTCTCCGTGTGGAATGTGCTCTATCTGTGTTGCAATCCCCAATCGCCGAGACTGTGGTGTGCATGGTTTTAATCAATTAACCCATCTCAGCGGGGGGGGGGGGGGGGGGCGGGGGGGGGGGGGGGGGGGGGGGGGGGGGTCGAAAATATCCCGGGGGCTGTGAGAACTGCCTTTATTTTGGATGATCCCTGATGATGCGCAGAGAACACAGAGCCAGAGGGGAGGTGGAACTTCTCCGACGATCCTTTTAACAAAACAGTGGGATGCTGAACGTCCGTGTGTGTGCGTGCGCACGCGTGTGTGTGTGTGTGTGTGTGTGTGTGTGTGTGTTTTCTGTCCTCTGGTGAGCGGAAAAGAAAAGAGTTCCCAGGCTGTTTTGTTTTTGGGAAAGTTTTATTACATCAGTTCGACGTTAGGCTCACACTGGATTGTTTCTGATAATTTCCTAAGAATTTAATGTTTAACACCCTCCCACTCTTTATTTAGCACAAGAGGAATGACTTTGACTAAAGTTGCCATCAAACAAAATTCCTTTAAAGGTGCAGTGTGTAAGATTTGGTGACATCTAGAGGTGAAGTTCCATGTTGTATCCATCACCTCACCCTCACCCTTCTGACCATGCAGGAGAACCTATGGTCGACTTCAGTTGTCATTAAAACTCATAAGATGTTAAGTATGTCCACTCTGGGCTACTGTAAAAACATGGCGGCCCCCGTGGAAAGGACCCGCTCCTCATGTAAATATACATTAATGGGCTCATCAATGGGCGAACAGTAAAACATTTAGGTGATTATGAATCATGACAAAAATGTTGGTATGTGATTGTTTGTAATATTTTTGGAGGTGAAAAAAAATGACCAGAATCTTACACACTGCACCTTAAACATCCTCTGCAAACCATATACTTTGATCATGTTGCCACTATTGCAACGACGGCTGAAGGTCAGTCAGTAGGGGCCTGAAACCGTAGGGTCAAGTCCCACATGGACCAAATACAGAGTGTGGAATGGTAGCTGGAGAGGTGCCAGCCCTTCCTCCTGAGCACTGCCAAGGAGCCGTTTAGCAAGGCACCACACCCCCAACTGCTCAGGGCGAGTGGCAGCCCCCTCGCTCTGACATCTGTCCATCAGTGTGCTGAGTATATGTTTGATGTGTGTTTCAGACAGCATGTGCTTGTGCCCGTGATAAATAACAACAGAGTGAGGAATGTCATTTCCCCTTGGTGGGATAAATAAATGTTGTCTTCTTCAGTCAGCTGTGAATTTCACCAAATGCAATGTTTGGTAATTGGGAGACATTAAGAACTCAATGGGATCTCCTGTGTTCCATCACCTTGGCAGATCCTCATTCTTTCTGCGCTTTCTTTTTTAAAAGCTTTCGTCATTAGGACAAAAATAAAACAATCCAATCATGGTGTCTTCAGCTCAAAGAAAAGCATTTAAAACGTGATTCCAACTCAATATGCCACCTCCTGCAAATCAGGATTACCACCCAAAACCCAAAAGACTGAAATGAAACTACTGAAATGTGAAGAATCTGTTCTGAAAGCTGCCTCTTTTCCCAAAGCAGACCCCTGAGTATTCTAATTGAGGATGATTAGGCCACAACATGTTTGCATGCCATGTTCTGTCATTTGTGTGTGTGTGTGTGTGTGTGTGTGTGTGTGTGTGTGTGTGTGTGTGTGTGTGTGTGTGTGTGTGTGTGTGTGTGTGTGTGTAACTCAGCTGTGGAGGAACAAAAGGCAGCAGACGCAGTCAATTTAAGAGTGTGTTTACAAAGTTATTTCACGGCGTCAGTGCAATGGAGCTGTATCACGAACAGTTGAATAATTAGATGGGTCACATCACTAAAATGTGTGCGCGCGTGCACACACACACACACACACACACACACACACACACACACACA
>JAFBJT010034879.1:201405-234995 GCA_016785325.1 Chascanopsetta lugubris | reverse complement strand
CAGAGAGGGGAGGATGGGGGGGGGTGGGGGTGGGGGGGGGGGGCAACTGAGGATATAATAGATATTTGTGTGTGTGTGATGTTTTTCAACATCTCTGCATCTATAATGTTTTCTAATGTATCTTTGAATTGACTCATTGTTTTTGGCCTCCATTGTTTGGTAGTAGACCGACCATATAATAACAATAATGATGATGATGATGACTGGCCACCTTATATACTGTTTTGGACTGTTAACTTCATATTTGGGTCCTTTTTAGCAAATGTAAAAGCCTAGTCCAGCCTCCATAATCTGTGTCATTATTCAAACTGGGCTGATACTAATTAGTAGTAGTCATTGTGGCCAATAATTGATTTTGCAAGGCTTGAGAATATGTCAAACAGTCACACAAAATGCAATTTAATTGCCTTTATTACATTTTTATGAAAAATGCCAACATTGACAGAGGGGTGGGCACAGCTGCAGCAAAGAACTAATTAATTTTTGTAAATTATTTAACTTTATTGAAGATTGACAAAATGAAATGTTAGTACAGATAATCATCAAAATCCAAGGCATCCACTGAATATTGTTTTAGGCTGACATTCAATTTTGTGACATGAGTCAAGTGTTTTGTTATCACTATGTCAAGATGATGTGGTCTGATGGTACATGTGGATTGTGTAAAGAGGTGTTGTCAACGTACCGTACATATAACTTAGATAGTGTCGTTTGAGTCTTTCAGGACCTTTTAAAGCAGAAACCAAATGTATATACAGAGACTCACCTTGAATCATGCCCTCTATCATCATCTCTCACACACTGTGTGAATAAGACCAACTGATTTGCATAAGGACCTGCTGAAACTTCTCTTACTCTCTCTCTCCACAGATGCCAAAAGTTGAAGAACTGACAGCCAATTAACGGCGGGAACAAGTTGCCTAGCAACAGCCCCTCCCCAACAGTCTGTCAGGCCGCGCTATGGAAATCATGGGTAAGTGTTCGGCGGCCTCCGCGGCTGTAGATCGCAGTTTTTTTTAAGGCCGTCATGTTCCAGTGACCTCGGCACCGTGGTCGTCGTCAGAGGCTTAGAATTAAGGTGTCAGCCGCTGCCGCGGCGGCCAGACAGGAAGGAATACTTACTGACGCGCAGGTGGCGGAGGAATGGCAGTCTGGGCGGTAGTCAAAACTGTGGTGGCGAAGAGTTTACGAGGTCTTAGCCTTCTGCCACCTGCAATTAATGCAGCGGTGGGTTGTGGCGTTAGCCGCGGTGCCGTCGAATAAACAAGGGCAACACGACCTGACACGGGACTCCCATTTTTTTTCCTCCTCGCATACTTGAGTGATATTCACATGATGTTCCTTCAGCGCATTTAAAGGTGCTGTGTGTAAGATTTGGTGACCTCTAGAGGTGAAGTCACCTGTTGTATCCATCACCTCACCCTTCTGAGCGTGCAGGAGAACCTATGGTAGAATTCAGTTGTGATTAAAACTCAAAAAGGAGTTTAGTGCGTCCACTTTTACTACTGTAAAAACATGGCGGCCCCCATAGAGAGGACCCCCCCCTCCTCATGTAAATGCACATTCATTGGATCATTTGAGGGTAATGGAAAAAAATGTACGTTATTATAAATGCATGAAAATGTCAGTTTGTAATTGTCTCTAAAATCCTCCAGGTTTTTGGCCACAATTGAAATTGAAGTAGCCCGCTTTGGACTGTTTCCGTAGTCCTCACAACATCTTCCTCTTCACAATAGCATGTTCTATTTTTTGTTGTTTCGTTGTTTTCCTGTAAGACTGGCGTTTACGGACAGGGTTACCCGGGGGACGCTGCAACGTTTGGAAGCCAAACGGTTGGAATCCTGTTACAGGCGGTTTGCAATGTCTCCACAGATACGCAGCGTGCCTTGGAGGCTGTGGAGAGGCTGCAAGCGAAACTGAAGGAGCGGGGGGAGGCTCCCACACAGGAGAAGCTCTCCCTGCTGAAGAACGTCCTGCAGAGCCCCCTCTTCCACCACATACTCAGCTTACAGCAAGCTCAGCGGAAGCCCCTGGCCAAGGTACAGCGCGAGCCTGAGTGCGTAGGTGTTCGCTGTATGTTGAATGGTTGGGGAAGGAGCCGGAATCGTTCCCAAAATACTGAATGCGGGAGCCAAACGGGATGAGTAATCAGCTTACCTAAGCTTACCGCTAAAGCCCTGAGAAAGAGCGAGGGAGAGGGAGGAGAGGGAGAGGGAGCGGCGGGGAGAGAGGGGAAGGAAGAAGTGGCAGTGTATCATGTTGAGGAGTTTGCACAAGTCGTCACTGCAATTGTCAGGAGTGTTAAGCTGACGTGTGTGTGTGTGTGTGTGTGTGTGGTCCAGGTATTACCCGTGCTGTGGGGACAGTAATCTGTTTACACATTCTGGGAAACCTGTCGCCTTATGAGAATAAGAAGCAAAAGCACATTTTATGGTAAAGTGAAGCACAGTTTTAAGTTAAAGGTACAGTGTGTAGGATTTCACGGCGTCAAATGGTGAAGTCGGACGCCTTAGTTGAATACCCCTCATCTCACCCTACCTGTCCAAGCAAGCACAGGGAAACATATGACAGCCCGTAGTTATCGTTAAGACTCATTGGGTTTGTCCGTCCGGGGCCACCGTGAAAACATGGCAACACGCTGAGAGGATGAGGATGAAGGTTGGTGCTGAGTTGGCTGACGTCCCTTTGCTAGCGGTCGGCCTAATGTGCTCGTCATTCAAGATTCAAAGTGTTTATTGTCACATGTTGGACGGTGACATTTTGCACTTTGCTGTCCACGGTGAAAGCCACACAATAAAAGGTCTGTCATGTGAATATAGATTAAATAATAACGTAAAAGAAAGGCAGGTGAAAAATACAATAGAAAGATAAACCATGCAAACTATTGTACTGTAGTGTCAGCATTAATTGTTACATTCGGATCCAATGGTGTAGTGAGCCGTGTGCGCTGTGCACACTCCCAAGTCCTTCTGGTGTTTGTTTGGCAGAGGCGGAGGGGCCAGCTCTGACTGACAAATCTAACGTAGTGCTCCTTTTAGATAAGTACGTCTCTAATATAAAACGCAATTTTATTTATAGTCCTCTGAATTAATGGGAGACAGCGATCTGTGTGTGTGTGTGTGTGTGTGTGTGTGTGTGCATACATATTGTATGTTGTGGCATGAGTGACATTATCAAGGTTTTTCCACTGATCTGTCAGCTGTGTTGGTAGCATGTTGATAATTGGCTGTTGTGGTGTGCTCCAACTGTCTTAGCCCATAAAGTCTCAAAGTCTGCACGCATTTCATTATCAGTGAGGCGTGTGCCAGCTCCATTTATCATCTCCATCGTGGCTCTGCTGGAATATGTCAAAAGGTTCCTGTGTATATATCTTTTCTGTCAGTGCAGACACTGTTATTATTTGTTAAAAGTTTCTGTTTATGATCAAAGAAAAAAAAAAATTCTATATAGAGATACACTTGCATATCCATGCTGTGTGAAGTTGCCCCGTGTGGGTTTTGATATCTTTTATTGTGCTGATGCTGTTTTCAACAGGTGCCAGAGAAGAAAAGGATATGGATCAAATAGTGAAACTTGTTTTCAACTTTGAGACAGAACATCTGAAAGCGTCTGTTTGCTGTTTGTGTGGTATTGAAGTGGAACCTTTATCCCATATCTTTGCTCTCCTATCTTTTCACCTCTTTCAGCTCCGTTTCAAACATCCTCCATATATTTCCTCCCTTACCCATCGTCCCCAGATTCCTTCCTTTCCTTGACTACTTTACTCCATCACCGCCATCCCATCCCTCTCTGTCTCCATATCTCCTCTCTTCAATTAATGTCTCCACCTCTCCATCCTACCCCCCCATTCCATCTCTTTATCTCCTCCATCCATTTTCCCTAACAATCTTCCTCCCGCACTTCATTCTGGATCCAATTCATCCATTCGCTCCCAATTCCAAATCCATCTCTCTCCCGACACTTTCATCCCCTCTATCCTCATCTCCTTATGTGTCGTTATCTCCTCCGAACAGGGGAAGGGCATTTCCAAATCGGTGTCCATGAACTGTGGACCGTGTCAGGGGAGCATACCAGTGGGGATGAAGACGCTGAGCCACAGCGACTCGTACACGTGGGCCATGGAGAATCGCTCCGTCCACAGAGACGGCAGCATGTCCTCTCTGGGCTCCCAGGATCTGTCCCTGTCAGACATGTATCCCAATAACTGCCTTCACGCCGAGTCGCAGGTACGTAAAATCAAATATATCGCACCCTCGCAACCTGGGAAAAAAAACACTTGAGAGCTCATTGAGTAATAGAGAGGAGAGTTTTTTTTTTATTTAAAGCTTTCATTCCATTGTAAAACGTAACAGGTCGCTATTCCAAATGTCACATGTCACATGTGAGTATATTACATTTCATTTTAAAACACCAGCCGAGCAGGGTTTCCATCACCGGAGGATTTCAGTCCGAGGGAATCGACCGCTCGGCTCACCAGGTGTCGTTTTACGCCTCGCTGTTATTTCACATGTGACATTTATTTCTTTAGTACTGCACCCCCCCTCGGATCTCCCGCACCATGTCCATGGGGAGGAACCTGGCGGCCATTGCTCACGAGGTACAGTGATCTCCCGAGTGAGGTGTCTGTGTGTCTGCCTGTGGATGTCGATAAAAAAAGCAAAAAAAAACAACAACCCACAGTATCAAGAGCAGTTCATAAAAAGTGAATAATGCTGTTTCGCTCGCTCGCCCTCCCTCCCGCTCTCTCCCTTTTCAGAGGCGTCATGTGGAGATGATCGAGCTGACCAATGACGGCAAGGGCCTGGGCTTTGGCATCATCGGAGGGCGGAGCACGGGAGTCATGGTGAAGACCATCCTTCCCGGCGGAGCAGCCGGCCGAGTAAGTCCACCTGTCGGTCACATGGGCCATGATTAAAGGTGCAGTGTGTAAGATTTGGTGACATCTCCCAGTGAAGTTGCTTGTTGTATTCATCACCTTACCCTTGCAGGAGAACCTATGGTAGCACCTCAGTGGTCGTTAAAGCTCAGAGGATGTTTAGTATGTCCACTCTGGGCTACTGTAAAAACATGGCAGCCCCCATAGAGAGGATCCGCACCCTGATGTAAATAAACATTGAAGAATGTATTTTAGGGTAATTTAAACAGTAAGTCATGATGAGACATTTCCACAAATGTCAGTGTTTGATTTTTATCTACAGATAGAAGAGACAAAAATTGGCCGAAATCGTACACACTGCACCTTTAAAGGTCTGGCGCATAATATTTAGGTGAAATCGATTAGTCTTTGTATCGGTGGTAATGGGATTTATATTTTTTGATGTGTGAAATCACCTGAACTGACCTTTATATTTACATAAGGGGCAGGTCCTCACTACAGAGGCTGCCATGTTTCACCACCATGTTTTTACAGTAGCCCAGAATGGACAAATCAAACACAATTTGAGTTTTAATGAAGACTTTAAGCAAACATAGGCCTTCCTATGTACTAGGAAGGGAAGAGTGATGTGAGGCATTTTCAGCTATGTCTTGCAATCATCCTTTCTAACAATTGTCACTGGATAAATCCCATCAATATTATGGGTACACTTTAGAAATTACAAGCTGTGGCTGTAGGAGAGCAACACTGAAATGGGTTTGGTGAAATATTTCACATTTAATTTGCAGAAAGTATCTAAATATTTGAACAGAGGTCACGCTCCTTATCCTTCCGTTGTGCTGTGGCTCTGCAGGATAAGCGCCTGCGTAGCGGAGATCAGATCCTGCGCATCGGCGACATCGACCTGGCCGGCATGAACAGCGAGCAGGTGGCACAGGTGAGTTTTGTAGAGCAGTTGTTGATGAGTTGAATTGCTTTTGTGTGATATGTTATTTTGAATAATGATCAAATGATCCTCAGCAAAAACACGAGGCACTACAAAGGACCAGTGGGTGCTGTCTATCCTCAGGCCTCTGGAGGCAGCTATGAAAACAGCACACTTCAAAAAGTGTCTTTGTTTTAGAGGAGAAAATAAACAAAAGATGAAAACTGACTTGCTAGTTAAGAAAAGTGTGTGTGTGTGTGTGTGTGTGTGTCACATGGCTCAGGTGCTGAGGAATGCTGGCACCAAGGTGAAGCTGCTTATTGCCAGAGACATTAAGAAGGACACCCACCTCTCCTCCCCCTGTCTCAGCCAGGACAGCTTGGACAGCAAGGTGAGATGTTTACAAGTAAACAATCACAGCGCCCACCGGTCATAAGCTCTGTTGCTGCTACACGAACGGATACTTTTAATAGTGCATGATGTCATATTTTATTATGTAGTCATGTGTTTTATAGTATGTGTTTTTATGACATGTGTTTTACCTGCACATGTTGTCTGCTGTACTGTGTGTGTGTGTGTGTGTGTGTGTGTGTGTGTGTTGGATGTAGGTTTCTCAAGCTAGTTTCATGCCCTTATTAAATTGCCCCTTGGGGACAAATTGAACATTGTGTTTTCGGATATGAAATCATTGTTATTGATTCCATCACATCAAAGGTGCAGTGTGTAGGATTTAGTGACAGCTAGTGGTGAAGTTTCATGTTGCAGCCCAACACTTCATCACCATCATTATTAGAACCTGTGATAGTCTTCAGTCACCATTAAAACTTAACTGGAGTCATTTCGTCCACTCTGGGCTACATGGTGGAGCAACATGGCAGCGTCCACAGAGAGGCTCCACTCCAGATGGTAATATAATATATAGACTCATTCTACAGTGATGGAAACAACATTCTATATTATGTAAGTTATGATATACTCATACAGATCTCAGAGTAATTATTCTATATTTCGTAATCAAATACAATCCTACACACTGCAGCTTTAAATTTGTGAAAGGATAAAATGCAAACCCATAAATGAGCATTGTATTTGTTTTTCTCTCCAGCTCAATGACAAGAGCAACGACTATGAGTTCGATGTCCAGTTCACTAAAAACAGCCAGGGCCTGGGATTCACCATCTCTAGCTACATTGGAGACCTCAACTCAGGTGGTAGCATCCATTCTCAGTAACAACAAACAAACAAACTGGATGAATAATTCAACTATCAATAACAGCATCTTAATGGATGTGCTCCTCCTCAGTGTACAGCGCCGGTGTGATGGTGAAGAGCATCGTAAAAGGCAGCACCGTGGATCAAGACGGACGCATCCACATCGGGGACATTATACTTTCTGTGAGTTCCACCGAGTTCCACTCAAATCACATCATTCTCGTCTCAAATGTATTCTCTGCTGAATCTCAACCATGCCAGCATCTTAAAATCTGCTGAGTGTGCAGCTTCGACTCGTTCCACACGCACCAATTAGGCATGTTGTTTTTTTTGCTGATGAAGGAAAATGTATACTTTTTCGTTTACTTTTCACTCGTCCATCTCTTCATCAGCTCGTGGTTCTACATTTACTTTTCATCTCGCCCTATCTTTTTTATTTTTGATTACTATTGATTTGTTGTTTTTGAGTTTCGTTTTCACTTGCATGCGCTCGTCGTACTTCCATACCATCCACTCTCCCAGCAAACCTTTCCCCTCTGCACTTCTCCTCTCCTTGAAACCCATTAAAGGCCCAATGCTTAAGATTTAAATATTCCAAAAAAATGGATTATACAGTAATCCTTAAGCGTACTTACCTTAATGTACAAATTATAATGAGCCATTTAACCTTTCATCAGGTGCAGATCCCATCTACAGAGATGTGATATTGCAGTGCCATGTTTTTAAAGGTGCAGTGTGTACGATTTTGGTCATTTTTGAAACTTCTAAAAATATTACAAAACAATTTCATTCTCTCATCTTCATGAATTTGTGATCAAGTGTTTTATTTTTGTACATGATGTAAATGTACATGTAAATGTACTTGATGTACATTTACATGAGGAGGGGGGTCTGCTCCATGGGGGCTGCCATGTTTTTACAGTAGTAAAAGTGGACGCACATCTCTTGAGTTTTAATGACAACTGAAGTCTACAATAGGTTCTCCTGCCTGCTCAGAACAGTGAGGGTGAGGTGATGAATTCAACACCTAACCTTAAAACACTACCACCCAGTGATTCTCAGCAGTTCTGCACCATTTTGCCCCTATTCATAAGTTTTCTGAGGTCTGATTGTAAGTGCATCCCTGTCATTCCTCTGTCTGTCCCCGCCCACAGGTGGATGGCGTGAGCCTGCAGGGCTGCAGTGAGCAGCGGGCGATGGAGGTGCTGAGGAGGACGGGTCCGCTGCTCAGACTGAGGTTGCTGAGGAAGGCGGTGTGTCTGAGCCACATCCTGCCGCCGGTTCCTCCGCTGCAGCCGCTCCGACACTCCCACAGCTTCCACGAGGGCAATCCCTACAAATTGGTCCTCAACAAGATCCAAGAGACAGGTGTGGCTCAGCTCTGCTTTCAGGGACTTGGTTATGTAGTAACTGAGCCAATCTTGACTTAAAGGTGCAGTGTGTGAGATTTTAAGTCCTTTTTATCACTTCTAAAAAATATTAGAAAACAATTACATACTGACATTTTCATGATTTTATAATCACCTAAATGCTTTATTTGTATCCATTAAGCCCTTGAATGTATATTTACATAAAGAGGGGGTCCTCCCAATGGGGGCCGCCATGTTTCTACTATAGCCCAGATTGGACCTACTGAGCATCTTTTGAGCTTGAATGGCAACCCAAGGTTGGTTCTCCTGCAATGCTCGGGTGGGAAGGGTGAGGTGATGGATGTAAAATGCAACTTCACCTGTAGATGTCATCAAATCTTACACACTGCACCTTTT
Source organism: Chascanopsetta lugubris (assembly GCA_016785325.1). NCBI lineage: Eukaryota > Metazoa > Chordata > Actinopteri > Pleuronectiformes > Bothidae > Chascanopsetta > Chascanopsetta lugubris. The sequence goes on along the minus strand of JAFBJT010034879.1, from coordinate 226,216 downwards.
TAAGAGTCTGAGTCTGATGAGCTTTGCTACCCCTGACATGTTGCACAAGAACTGCACTCATTGCTTTCATTTCCCCCCAAAGTCAAATATGATTGAATTAGTGCTGAAATGCGCCTTCATTTCCATCCGACAGGAATCTGCTCCCTGCGTGAGATCTCCCGGCGAGCGGCCTACGCCAGCAGACGACCCCGGTATGATTTCAGAAACGGTAAGCTGTCCCGCTTCCCCCGTGCTGCACTGCAGTCTGGAGCTGGATCATGAGACTTAGTCTGATATGCTAATTAGGCTCATGGAACGGCGACGTGGCAGCGAGGCACACTCGATGATGGGAATCTATTTATAGTGTCGTGCAGTCATGTGTTTATCCAACCCATTCAACCCATTCCAGATGATTTGTCTCTGGGCCTGCCTCCATATATGGCTTTATTTAGACTGGGATATTTGGGCGGGGGCGGGGGCGGCAGGGGGCTTGATTAGAGAGCACAGACAAATACGCCGTGATTGCTGGAAGGCTTTAATCAATGAAGAAGAAATTATTCGACTGCCAAAAAAAGGAAAAAGCATTAGAAGGTGGTGGGTGTGAATGTGCATGCATGTGTGTCCGTTCGATGTGTGTGTGTGTGTGTGTGTAGATAGCTGATGTCTTGATTTGCCACCATGAGAAATACAGTCGTATAAGTAAAGTGATATATTCAAATGGACCTCTATTGTATTTTAGTAATTGATCATTTCAGGCAAAAAGCAATGTGTTTGGTAATATGTGTAAATATTGTGTGTATGAAATGAGGTTAATTGTCTCTTTGCCCTCTATCCAGGTGCAAAACTGATGCCAGAGGAAGAGGAGGATTTGAGGAAGAGGTGGCAGCGTGCACTCGGACCCCGATATGAAGTTACTGTACGTATCTGTGTAAAACTATTTAAGACGTAAAGCATAAATACACATAGAATTGTGGGCCACAGAAAAGATATGTTATGGAGAGGAGTGGAGGAAGGTGGGGCTAATGACATGACTACTCACCAAAGAATTGGTTTCAAACACTAGGTGGCAGTACAAGCCATGTTCATTGAGGTTTTACTAGAGGTTCGATGATACATGGGAAATGAATGGTAGCATTCATATTATATCAAAGGACACATATATGTTTTTAAATGAACGGTGTCCGTGTTTGCTGGAGCTGAATGATCTTCACCTCACCAGCGTCATTGATTATTCAAACTCAAAAAGTGTTATGTTTGACCATTCTGAGCTACTGTACCAACATTACAATACAATACAATACGTACATTTTGGTGATTTTAACACCAATATAATTATCTTATATTCATCTTCCGTCAATAGAAATGGAAATAGTTTCATTAAAATCGTACATACTGCACCTTTAAATCTTTATATTGCAGTATTACAGTCAGTGTAATCAGCCAACCATAGAAAACGTACTTAAACTCTTACTTACCCTGCTTAAAGCATCTAGTTTCCCTTCCTTTATTTCCCACTGCTCATGTTTTTCTCTGCTGCTCCCTTAGGTGTGTCAGCTGGAGCGCTTCAGCGAGACAAGTGGCCTGGGCATCAGTCTGGAGGCTCGGGCAGGCCATCATTACCTGTGCTCCATCTTACCTGAGGGGCCCGTTGGCCAAAACGATACGATCTTCACCGGGGACCAGATATTGGAGGTAACGGACTGAAGCTGATCCTCTCGGACGCCTTTTCTCCCGCTCATCCCTTCAGTCATTTGATAAAGGCCCAGTCTGTTAGCGAGGGATTACTCTGGACTTGTCTGTGAGATATGAGTGAACGGATCATAACAATGTTCACCTGAGGATCATCGACACCCCATAGAATCATAGCTTTCCATCTTATAGGAGGGAGTTAGCCACAGGGTTAATGTACAGTATACAACTGACTAAGTGGAGGACAGTCCTCCACTGAGGCCCAACATTCCCTGAATGGAACATCATTTAAAGGCAGAGTGTGTAGTATTGATGAAGAGGAAAAAAAGTTTGGACACTCCTGATGTAGGAGGACTAATGGTAACCTTCAGTTGTCGTTAAAAGTTAAAAGTGTGTCCATTCTGAACCACTGTGAGAACATGGTGGTGAAACATGGCGACCTCCAGGACCCCAGTAATTTGTGCATTCAGGAGTATATATGCATGAACTACAGCACCTTAATTTACTATTCAAACTTGAAATAATTTCACCCTAAATCTTCCACACTGGACCTTTAAATTCACTAGATCCAGGTTTTTATCTAGAGGCGCACAATATTGCACACACTCAAAAAAAAACTTATATTGTATTGTAGTATACCATATTATGTTTTATTATATTACATTATATCATGTAATATTTTCCCTGGTAGAGTGAGTCATAATAATAACTATATTATATTGACAGTCTGTTCTTAAACAGTGACTTTGACCCTGAAACATAATGCACTCAGATATCTGCACACTTTTGACATAGAATGAAGATGAACAGCAGACATGTCCTCTTCCATCACAGCTCAGTTTTCTCTTTGTGTAAAGTTAACAGTCAAACTTTGCTTTACCTCGAGGCAGCAGAACGAGTTGTAAGGAGGTGGGTGTGAGTGCGTGCGCCTCTATGCAGCTGTGCCTGTACTGCAGGTGGAGAGCTTGCTCTCCTTCCCTTCCACTGGGCAAGTTCACACACCCACTCGAATCACTCATCGTGATGAGCAGTCAGACGAGAGCTTGGACGCTGCCTCGTAACCCGGCTCGTCTTATAAGAAATGATGCGCCGCAAACGGGTCTGCATTTTATGGATTACATCAGTTTTATTTGTGCTGTGTTAAATCAAAGGATATCACAGAATGAAAATAGAATATTCCGTTTTTTTTAATCAATTGAGCATATTTTGTTATTTAAAGGTGCAGTGTGAAAGATTTGGTGACATCTCGTGTTGAAGTTGCATGTTGTGCCCATCACCTCACCCTCACCCTTCTGAACATGCAGGAGAACCTATGGTCGACTTCAGTTTTCATTAAAATTCAAACGATTTTTCGTACGTCCACTCTGGGCCACTGTAAAAACATGGCGGCCCCCATAGAGCGGACCTGCTCCTCATGTGATTAAATATTAATGGGCTCATTTAAGGGTCATGGGGAAAAAAACATTTATGTGATTAGAAATTCATGAATATGTCAGAAAGTAATTGTTTTGTAATATAAAAGTGACAAAAATGGCTGAAATCTTACCCCCTGCACCTTTGATATTGAACATTTTATTATATACTATTATTCTTTCATCATGATTCTTTTTCATCGAGTTCTCTATTTTTGTAGTCTCCTCATGAGACAGATTTGAGATTGAATCCACCCATCATTTATCTTCCTGGCAGGTGAATGGGATCCCTTTCATCGGGGAGACACATAAGGAGGTGGTCAATATTCTCAAAGAGCTGCCGCTGCACGTTTGCCTGGTCTGCTCCCGCGTCGCCCCCCCTTCCTTCTCTGACAGCGAGGAGGAGGAGGAGGAGGAGGACGACGAGGTCCACCTCACCCTGAAAGAGCTGCTGGCCGAGTTCAACGACAAGGTGAATGCATTATTGTTTGAATCACCCCCCCCCCCCTGTAAATGAGGATTCTGGATCCAACCGATACGATTTCCTCTCCCCGCCTCGACCGTCCATCTCAGCTGGACCAGGGCTGCATCATCCCCTGTCCTACGGCAGAGGACATCACCAAGCGCGGCGTGCCACCCATGTCGCCTCCCCTGGCCATGTGGGAGAGAGAGGCTCAGGTGGTGGAGCTGGAGAAAGGCGAGTCGGGCCTGGGCTTCAGTATCCTGGACTATCAGGTCAGAGACGTGGCCCCTGGGCCTGTCCACAAATAGAACAGACTGGAATAGGCAGCAGTCTAAGAATATCAGTGTCAGGTTGGATGGGGGAGCGCAGAGGCACAGACCCTCGTAGTATTCTATTGGGAGAATTGTTGCGTCCGGTGTGTTTGTGAAACAAGGCCCTGAAAGCTGAAATGTTCACAGACGGTAGCTTAAAGGTGCAGTGTGTACGATTTGGTGACATCTAGTGGTGAAGTTGCCTGTTGTATCCACCACCTCACCATTACCCTTCTGAGCATGCAGGAGAGGCGATGGTAGACCTTTAGTTGTCTTTAAAACTCAAAAGATGTTTAGTATGTAGAAACATGGCGGCCCCCGGAGAGAGGACCCGCTCCTCATTGTCAGGGTAATGTCTGATTCATGAAATAAATTCATGAAAAAGTCAGTATTTAATTGTTTTGTTATATTTCGCGAACCTTACACACTGCACCTTCAAGGGTAATTGGAAAGAATAATACATTTAGGGGGTTATGAAAATGTCAGCGTGTAAAAAATTGTTTTTCCTAAAGGAAGTGACAAAAATGAGCCATATCTTACACACTGCACCTTTAATTAAAACTGACTTCTCATCAATTAACTCACATAGTCTATTTTCCTTATTCCCATTAAAACATCTGTTTTATGACTTATTCTTGCATCTCACGTCGAACGTTGTTGCTCATCCTCCTCCTCATCTCTGCGTTTACCTCCAGGATCCAGAGGACGCCACCAGAACCGTGCTGGTGATCCGCTCCTTGGTGCCTGGAGGCGTCGCAGACCAAGATGGCCGCCTGCTGCCCGGGGACCGGCTCATGTTCGTCAATGAGGTGGACCTGGAGGGCTCCAGCCTGGATTATGCCGTGCATGTCCTGAAGTCCACCGGATACGGCCCTGTCCGCATCGGTGTTGCCAAACCCCTGCCGGTGCGTGAGGATAATTAAATTCAAAGTGTGTGATGTGATATCTGTCAGCGGAGGGTAATGATGGGAGCGGTGGGGAATCACATGTAGTAAAAGTCTGCATCTCAGCTCAGAGTCAGCAGCAACTTAACTGCTCGGCGCGTGGCCCACGGTTTAATTTTGTCCCAGGTTTGTTTCGATATTTGTCTGAGAAGCGTAAACAAAGTTAGGTTTGATATTTGAGACGTAAAACTTCTAAGGACACATGAAACTGAACAACAGAGAGGAGAGAAGAAGCTTTTCTGCATATATATTGATCTTTATACTAGGCAAATACTGTATATTTATTTTTCATTATTATCATTTGCAATATTACTTAAATAATCACAAATGATTTATCCTCCTAAGTGTCCAGTGTGTGCAATTTATGTAAGATTATTTTCATTTCAATTGGAAGAAATGGAATATGAAAACATTCTCCTAATATGTGTATGATCATTGTGGCTAATCAAACTGATTGTACCGTGTACATTTCATTGTCCGAGAATGAACTCCTAGAAGTGGGTCCTCTCTGTGGAGGAGGCCATGTTGCTCCACCATGTTTTCACAGTAGCCCAGAATAGACAAACCTATTGATTTGTAATAACTGAAGGATGCTATTGATTCTCCCTCATGTTTGGAAGGATAGAGTGAGTTGAGGGGTATTCAAACGCCACATACAACTTCACCAGGAGTTGTCACTAAAGCCCTCACTGCATCTTTACGCATATGCAGAATACCAGCATAAATGATAACTCTGGTGTTAATTTGTAGAAATCAAATGTACAAATGGTTGTAGATTCACATGGCGATCGATTGATCTACTTATATAATCACACTGTAAATATGTGTTGTTGCTCCTCAGTGATTCTGAAAACCGACTCGTGACCACATTACAATGTGTGTGAGACCAAAGTCCCAAATTTATTCAGTTTAATTAAAAAAACATATAGGAAGTCCACAGTTTTGCAGTATCATTCCATCTTTCCTTGAGGGTACAGTATTCCTTCTCCTTTTTGTTTTGAACTGTGGCTTAGTAACAAGGAGCAGAGACTCCAGTTACAGGCCGTCTGAATATTTAATGCAGCTGAGAGATGAACACAATGCTCAACAACACTACAGATGGAGAGAGAGAGAGGGGGGGAGGTTGGAGAGGAGCAGAGGGTGTCTAATTCACAGTCACCTCCTTTAGCCTGTTTGCCTCCGTGTGAATTTGCTCACTTTTAAAGCCACTTTTGGTTTTCTTCGGTATCTCCAGCTGGAACTGTGCGGCAGCTTGACGCCTATCTCGGAGCGAAGTGCGCGGGCTTCCTGCGATGACACTGAGAGCCACATTCAGGTCAGCCTGCTAGCCGAGGCAGCCGAGGCTTTCGCCAACACCTTCAGTTCCGAGGACAACAACTTCAGCCAGTTGTGTTACACTAAGACGGTAAGTCAGACGTTATTTTGAAATATGTGTATTTCACTAAAGACTTATTTGAAAAAACATACCGTGTAGCCCTTTACGCTCTCACGGTGCAGAACAGATCAGCATGAAAACTGAATGTTTAAGTTCATAAGAAAATACCGTTCAAACTGTGCACACATCGCTGTAAAAGATCTACGTCAAGGAAATACTGCCCAGAGGCAGTCGACTTCTTTTTTCTGTAGCAGCAGCATTTTGCTTTAAGTAAAGTTAAAGTAAGTGTATGGGAGCAATGGAATTTCCATACTCAACCATTTACAAAAATATAATGTAGTTCCTGTTTTAAATGTCCCTGTTTGGAGTGGGCAAAGAAATCTTACATGCAAACCACCACTGCTGCTGCACATGAGGCTGGAGACTAGTAAAGATGGGAGTCAGTTGGCCAAACCCCTTCATAAGAGAATGAGCTGTCAACAGCATGACTGTTGTGTTGTGATCGACAATGTTACTTACACTGACGAGTCCCAGCAGAGAATGCAGAGGACCGCAGGACAATTCTGTTCAAATTTTACAAACTGTGTGTGTGTGTGTGTTTGTGTGTATGGCATCGTCAAATTGCCCTCACTGTACATACCATAACAGTTCTATCAATATAAACCGAATATGAAATGATTATACTGATGTTTCTTCATCAAAATGAATGAACCATTGATTTAAATCACCTTTAGTTTTGCATTGAGAGCAAGTCCTCTCTGAGGAGGCCACCATGGTGCACCACCATGTTTTGACAGTAGCCCAGCATGGACAAACCAAATGTCTTTTCAAACAATGAACGTTCAGAGTATCCAGGTGCAACATGCCACCTCAGCACTAGATGGGGCTTAATCCCACAAACCTCATCCTTGAATAATAAGCATGATTCCTGTGAAGTACAGTAGAGCCACATATTATTGGCTAGATGGGTGATATGATGCGTTGTGCAAGGCACATTTTCCTTAAATCAACATATAGACTCATACAAAAGTGATGACTCTGCAGTCTTTGATGAGCCACTACAAGTGTGTACTGTTGCATATTCCTGCAAAGAGGCTACTCGCGTCTGCTGGTGGTTAGCCTCACTAGCTCGCTACGTATTTTCGAACAGGGTAGCTCACAGTGCTCAACACCTTACTTATATTGCTTAGCATCGGGGGAGGGGCCATCTTTGACCGGTGTTCTCACAAACGCCGACAGGCGAATCCTGCCCCCTGCACCTTTAAGGAAAGGGAAATATGGTATGGAACACAGTTGTATAATTGTGCATCCTCGGTCAGGATCCTCACTGATGACCGTTCAACATGTCTGCAGCGAGTCTGAATCTGGCTGGCCGTCGCACAGGAAGTCTTGCTCATCACCGTGCAAACCCGAGATTCTGCGGGCAGACGGTTGTGCTGCTCTGACGCAGATTACCATGACACATAGTTGTTCACTCCGTGCACGTTCTATAATGGGGAGCTTAGAGGCGGCTGTATCAATATCACTGGGTCAGGTATAGAGAAAGTGCTCAGTGACAAAGTCTTGTTCCTCCATTGTGGCCTCCAGTCGCTGCTATTGAGGCGGCTCCTTTGTTGTTGGCGTTTGCTTAATTGCCAACAATTGCCTCTCAATGAAAAGTGCTTACCGCGTACATGACATTGGCACCTGGTCTAACACAAGGACACACACACACACACACATGCTCTCTCTCTCTGGCATACACACAGAAAGAGATTCAGCAAGTGTCAGTACTCACATCAAAGACAGCCTTGTTGCAAAGGTAGCTTCAGAGTTTCCGAGCTGCTTGTACTTTCCGCGATGCTTCAAAGAAGATCTCCTCATTGCCCTTCTCCTCTGTGAAGTTCCCGGAGGGAGCGACCAAAGAAGTCTGACTTCCTGCCTTGTTTTTCTTATCTTGGCATTATTTCAAAGGCCTTCACTCGCAGACTTAATAGTTGTTTGATATTTGTATGTCAACGCGATCTGATGCTGATGGTTTGTTATTTTACTCCAGCCATACATCCAAGGGGTTACAGTCAAGGTACAATCCTAGTTGGATAGATGGCTTTGTTGTCGTTCGCGCCACGAGAACACTAAGGAACCAAATACCGTACTTATGTCTCGGCCCTAATCAGAGATTATCACAAAGCTAACGACTTGAGACAAACATCCATTCAAGCTGTTGCCTGTATATGGCTCCATCTCTTTGTTTACCATGAACTCTTCCTGACTTATCTTGCCATGGTTGCAGCTTGCATGGCGGTGGCATTCTGGGTGGTTTGGCTAGTTTGTCGCTTTGGTCCGGATGGATATAATTCTCTTCATAAACTGGAATAGCGATTATTATGTTTTCTTTAATGCCACAAGAAGGTCAATATTTGTCGTTTGCTTGAACAGTTTCCAGATGGATTATCATTGAATTTACTCTGGGTTTTAAGGTCCATGAATAACACATTCTTAAGGCTAATCCTGTTGTGGCATTAAGAATACACAGATAGTATCTGTGTTTAATCGGCACTAGATTCGGCACATTGTCAACCGAGGATGAATTGTAATGATCATAAACCTCTGATTCTGTAGTTTCCACCATTGTCATGTCAAGAATTTCCATTGTTACAGTAGTTTGGCTTCAGAACCTGCAACCTGCTTATCCTCAAGCAGACTGATGCGCAACAGCGATCGGGGCTGTTGTACATATGCCAGGTCACTAGGTGATGGTGTAACTTTTCCAACTTTGAATGTTTTCCATGCAGTCAGTGCAGCATATCACTTCCTCTACCCATTTCAAAGTAAAAGCAGCCATTTGCTACTTGCTGACCAATTTCACGCAATTGTTTAGACATGACTTTCATTGTTATGGCAGGACAGGAAGATGTATGTCTTTTTACCATGTCTCCTGGAAGGTGAATAGTTGCACATATAATAGATTAGTAGTGTTATTCCAAAAGATACAGCAAGTCTATCAAAGACCACACTGCTGATAACACCGTCCTTAGCCCATCTGCCTGTCGTCCACATGATGAGACTTTTTTCCAAAAAGACTAAGTTTTGCTCCTCAGAAATTTCAATGTCATGTAGATGAAAGACTCCCATGCAAAAAAAGCTGCTTCAGCAGTGTTTTCACTGCTTCACCCTTTAGAATGTTGTTGGACAGGATCTGATCCGATCATTCTGTCTTCCTCTCTCAGGAAACCCATCCCCGTTACCGCTTCGGCATCATGGACGACAACGACAGGCAGCAAGCCCCGCCTCTGCCTCCCCGCACCAGCTTTGAGAGGACAATCACTGTTGTCCGGGGCAACCGTAGCCTTGGTATGTGCTCCGTCTTTCTCGTGGTGATGATGTCTTGGTGTGTGTACGTCGCCGGCACGGCAATAATGACACTAATAGGCGGCGATGACGGCTGCCCTGAAGAAGAGTGGTGAGGTGGTGATGCTCCTCGTGATGCATGAGAGGGGAACACTCATATTGTGTGTCTCCATGTGTGTGTTTGAGTCCCAGAGAGACTTTACAGGGAGCAGGGATGGCCCAAGTGATGTTGAAACCAACGAGTGTTATTCACTTTTAATACTTTGATGATGCTGTGGTGTCTCTATCGCAGCGTCAAGGACAAATTGTCTTAACTGCTCGGTCCAGTGTTTGACTGTTCAAACACGAGCATAACAACAGGGTGTAAGCTGCCCCTGCACTTTCATCCAAGAGCACTATGCAAAACACAAGCAAACAAACTAATTGATATTCTGGAAATTTGCTCTAATAAGGCCATGCACGGCCTGCAATGTGTGTGTGCGCGTGCGTGTGTGTGTGTGTGTGTGTGTGTAAGAAAGTTTAGAATTATGTTAAATATCCGAAGGTAGAGGAATTCAAAGTCGTAGCCATCTGTTGTGTGTCACTGCTTTCTCTGGGTTTTGTGTCTTTAACTCTACTGTAGGTTTCTTCTCTGTGATGTGACTGTAGTTTTCTTTCCTCTGGAAATCCAGAAGTTATAGATTGTTGTGTGAATTTGTTTTTTTGTCAGTATAATTATATTATATTGGAAGTGTGTCCAAATTTCAGATGGTAGTACAATGTGTACTGCATCATTTATTTTCCAATTATTAGGTGCCATTTTAAAATGATCCAAGACATCACGATAAATAATGCCCAATATTTACATGAGACGTATGTGCAGCCAGTAGCTTTGTGAACAGGGCTGCAAAGGGAAATGCCTTTCTCACTGGAAACCATGAATACTGTATAAGCAGCGTCTCTGCTGATTCCCAATAAACCTAATTGCACTTGCTACAAGGTCACGGTTCCCTCAAGTTGTTCCCCTGTTGTTAAAACAAATAGATTCTCATTTCACCTGCTTATTTTCTTTTGACTCTGTGATAGAATGCTTTACTTTGATGCTGTGTTCTAGTTTCTTTCATGACATTCCTCATCGTTTCTCCGAACGCCCTCTCGTGTCATTGAAACGTGTGTTCCGTTTGTCCTGTCCAGCGTCGGTAGCCGTGTTGATTGTATTCCTGGCACTATGATTGTATTGTAATTTGAATGTAACACTCAAATCAATAAACAATTTATTTGATCACGAAGAAAAACAAGTCATTTCCTTGACTGACTTCAAATTATGTACGACCATAGTGTTGTGGATGTGCCTAGTTGTCAGATTGCCGTGTAGCACACAGGCAGCCTAGACCAGACAGTCTAATTCGTTCCAGCCTCCCTCCTCTGCAGTGTGTGTGTGTGTGTGTGTGTGTGTGTGAGATGCCTGATTTACCTGCTTCTGCCTGTTTTCATTAATGAAGTGTTTGTGTAATCCGCCCAGCATCCAATTTGATAATGCCAAAGTTAGGTGTTTGTACGACTGGCATGTGTTGCTCCATCATCGTCACCTGTGCCCTGTGCCCCCTGTGGGTGTGAGTGTGTACCTGCGCCTTATGCAAGCCCCACAGTGACGGATGATGCTGTGTAAATGTCAAGCATGTGTGGCCATGTTTGTGTGCTAATCTGCCTAGTGTCTGTCTTGATTATGCTGATTATGCCGCTGTCAGGTGTTTGTTTCGGCGACTGTCTGTCTGTCTGGCATGAATTCAAAGCAGCCTTAGCCAACCCTCTACTCACCTGTGTGTTTGTGTGTGTGGTTTTGTGTGTGTGTGTGTGTGTGTGTGTGTGTGTGTGTTTTTGTGTGTGTGTGCGCGCATGTTGGCAGGGATGTCCGTGAGTGCTATCAAGGATGGCTCAGGCATGCTGGTGCGCAGTGTGGTCCAGGGGGGCTCTGTTAGCCAGGATGGCAGGCTGGGGGTGGGGGACGCAATCTTGGCCATCAACGGAGAGCCCACCACCAACCTGAGCAACGCCAAGGCCAGATCCATGCTGCGCAGACACTCTGTCATAGGGCCAGAAATGAGGTGAGGGGGCCCCCGGTCCAAGTGCATGACAAACACAACACGGTGGCTAGTGATGGTGCATGTAGATGAAATTGCAATGTTTTAAAGTTCCCCCTGGTTCACTCACTTTGAAGGAATAAACAGAGTCAGTCAAATGAATGGTAGTAATGCAATGATAAATCGTAATAGAATAAACGGTAAGTGAGTAAAAGAGGCAACACGACACAACAGAGGGATGTTAGGTAGTGTTCGTCGTATACATTGATCGTGGTCGATGCAACAACACCTCCTCTTGAAGCTGAAGACCGCAAATGGGTTTTAAAGCACGTCAATAAGGTTGTAAATAGAGAGCCACGGATGATGTTGTCAAGGTCAACATACTATAGCTGTCCTCCCAGCGCCCTCTCCTCCACTCAACTGTGGGCGAGCAAGGACGAGTGGCATCCTTGACTCGCTAACTCACTAACATCAACAAAACATCTACTCCAGTGGCGCTCTCCTCTCAGGCTCGTTATGAAGACTCCAGTCGTGTGCGAGGGCAAAAAGCCACATGTGGGCGGGTCAGGTGGCGGAGACACCAGCCAATCATTGTGCTCGGTTCAAATACTATGATCGGGTATGTTAATTAATGCAGGGCACGGACGACAGACACCACTGTCGCAACTCAGCCTTTCATTTAGTTTTCAAGTGCAGTTGATCATGTCATGCTTCCAACACTTTTTTTTAAATGCCCAGGTCGGTGATTAAAGGTGCAGTCACGATTCGGCGACATCTATTGGTGAAGTTGCATATTGTATCCATCACCTCACCCCTCCCTTTCGAGCAAGCAGGAGAACCTATGGTAACCCTGTGGGGGGGGCTTCCCCTATTGGGAGGACCCACTCCTGTTGAAAGTAGGGTCGTGTAAAAAGCCAGTCACACTTTGAGGTGATTATCCATTCATAAACATGTCAGTATGTCATTTTTTTCTGACAAAGATAGACCGTAATCTTGCACACTGCACCTTTAAGAGGGAAAAGTCCTTTCAACTGTCAATCACTGAAATGCTTAACAGAATACCAATCGCGTTCCCCAGATCCATGCATCCCCATCACGACCGCTGCCGTGACGCGGCACCGTGAGTATATGCAGCAGTGACATCACCGTGTTTGTGCGAGTGTCGTCCTTGGCCACAAGCGTGACTTTCACCCTCACTCCATCATCACCCATAAACGATCTTGTCTCAGTTTCGGATTTCCATTACCACCTTGTTTTCCACGCCGCGGCCATGGTTGACGGAGGAGCTGCAGTCGTGTTAAATTAGATTAGATGATGAAATTTTAAAGATTGCCTGAGGGGAAATTGGGTAAATTATGACTTGTTCTAACATCAGCAGTTATGGTTCCACATAGACAATACAGCTGACTGGAGCCAGGGGCCCCGCCTCCTCCACCCTGCTGCCTCGCAAAAACACCCACTCCCTCTCTCTCTCCCTCTCTCTCTCTCTCTCTCTCTCTCTCTATCTCTCTCCATCACTCTCTCCTGCTTTTACATGCACGCGCCCGCACACACACACACACACACACACACATGCATACACTGTCTTTCAATGGTCTAACCTCCAAAAACACCTTTTCCGACGATGGGAAATATCTCTGAATAATTCATGGCTCATCTCACCTTGAACAGCGTGCTCCTGAATAAAAGAGCGTTTTAAAGAGCCTCTCGTAGATGCACACAATGCACACGCAGATGAGCGCACACACACACACATCCGGCCGTCACACACACTCGTGCACACCGCATGCATGCACCGGCAAACAGACGAAGGAACAGAGTGCAGGCAGAGGAGTCTACGTAGGCAGCCGCAGAATAAGACGGACGGACGGACAGACATTGAGGGGTGAGGGCGTGTCACTGTGTTGAGGTCGTCGCCATGACTCAGCAGTTTAACACGCGAGATCTCCATATTCAGCTCGCCATCACGACCCAGGCAGAGGAATTGGCCTCTTGTTTTGTGTTTGTTTTGCCAATTTGAGCAACATATCTGCACCTGGTGTCACTGGGACGATGGAGGGTGCGCTGTAATAAAGTTAAAGGTTAACCCTAACCCTTAAAGGTGCAGTGTGTGAGATTTGGTGACGTCCACAGGTGAAGTTGCACATTTGTGTCCCTCGCCTCGTCCCTTCCCCTTTTCTTCTCCCTCGGTTATGTTAAAATGTCAGTAGACATCAACAGACGGAAGTGACAAAAATGTACCGAAATCGCACACACTGCACCTTTAACTTTTTTCACGGTGATTGGTACAGAGTACTATTTCCTCCTCTCATTATAGATATTTCAGAAACATATATATATATATATTTATATCTATATAGATAAAGATGTATATATACAGACATATATGCGTACAAAGCCCATTGAAACAGAGATGACCAGTTAACAAGTCACGTGTTATTGCACATGACCTCTGACCTGTTGCGGCGCCACCACATCCTTCAACCAAGTCTTTGATTATTGTTTCGATGGAGTGACCTCTAGTGGCCAGAGTTTTCAAATGTCAACCAACCACATTCAAATGACAGAGTGACCCTGTCCTCTCCTGCAGATCGTACGGGAGCGGTTCACTAAGTGCCATGTCATTGTCCAGTGTCTCGTCACCTTGCTTGTCATGTCGTGATATAAATGTGAAGCTGTGAAAAGAAAATGTACAACATATTAATATGTTTACTGTTTTCACCCCCCCCCCCCCCCCCCCCCCCCCCCCCCCCCCCCCCCCCCCCCCCCCCCCCCCCCCCCCCCCCACTCCCCCCCCCTGCCCCTCGCCCAGTGTAACCTACGTCCCAGCCCATCAGGTGGACGAGCACCGGATCCGCCTGTGTCTGCCCCCGCTGGCGTCCATCGCAGCAGCCGACAGCTCCTCCCCCTCCCCCTCCCCTCCCACGCCCTCTCCAGAACCTGGGGCGGTGTCCCCGGCCCCAGCCCCGGCCCTGGCCCCGGCCCCGGCCAGACCCCTGAGTCCTGTCAAAGCTCCAGCTCCGGCTCCCCCCCGCCTCCTTAAACCCTCCGCCTCCGTCAAATCCAAACCCACAGCTCCAGACCCTCCGGCCTGGGTCAGAACCACGGCTTCGCTCAAAGCGCCGTCACGGGGCCCGGCCATCGTCCCCACCATCACCCCGGCCCCAGACTCCAGGTAATGTAAGAAGCGGAGCTTTCGGCCCCATTATTTATGGTCACCTGATCCCGGCCCGGGCCCCACGGTGCCTGATAAACCTGTCTCGGGGTTTATTGGACCTCAGCTGCTCCGGCTTTATTACATGTTGATATGATTGCTGCAGAGGATCCAGACAATGAAGCAGCTTTACATTTTGCAGCTCTTTAATGTGTTAACCCCGGGCCCTTTTCATTTTTTTTATTTTTTTTTTATTGCTCTATCACAATATTCATTTCTGCCGCTCAATTCATGCTAATGATCCAGGTTATCATCTGACACTTTAATTAACCGCCCGTGCGGGAAACAATGGCTTTCACCATGACTCTCCTGCAGTCCGTATTTCTCCTCCTCTCAGCGGTAAAAAGTGAAAAAAAGAAAAGAAAAAAAGCAGCTCTCTGAATGTTGAATCCATGAGTTATATTTAGCCGCTCGCTTACGGATCTCAGTGCTGACTGTCAGCGAAAATGAATTGTTTCGCTTCTGTCTATCCCTGCTTTTGCTCCATCTTCGTGTCCCTGCCTCTCTCTCTCTCTCCCTCTCCCTCTCGCTCGCCCCCTCCTGTAATTCTCCTCTCTGCAGCTTCTCCCTCACCCTTATCTCTCAATACATGGTCTTTGTCTCTCTCTCTTTCTCTCTCTCTCTCTCTCTCTCTCTCTCTCTCTCTCTCTCTCTCTCTCTCTCTCTCTCTTCCGGCCAGACTTCTCATTTGCCTTATTGTGTCTGCACCCGCCTCTCTCTCTCTCTCTCTCTCTCTCTCGCTCTTTCTCTCTATCTCTCTCTCTCTCTCTCTCTCTCTCTTTCTCTCTCCCTCTCGCTCGCCCTCTCCTGTAATTCTCCTCTCTGCAGCTTCTCCCTCACCCTTATCTCTCAATACGTTGTCTTTCTCTCTCTCTCTTTCGTTCTCTCTCTCTCACTCTCTCTCAATCTTGCTCGCCCTCTCTTCATTTGCCTCATTGTATCTGTACCCACCCTCCCCCCCCCTCTCTCCTCCCTCCCCCCCCCTCTCTCTCTCTCTCCCTCACTCAATCTTGCTCGCCCTCTCCTGTAATTCTCCTTTCTGCAGCTTCTCCCTCACCCTTATCTCTCAATATGTTGTCTTGGTCTTTGTCTCTCTCTCTCTCTCCCTCTCTCTCTTTTGCTCTCTCTTTCTGCCAGGCTTCTCATTTGCCTCATTGTGTCTGCACCCCCACCCTGCTCTCTCTCTCTCTCTCTCTCTCCCTCTCTCTCCCTTTCTCTCTCTCTCGCTCTCTCTCGCTCTCTCTCTCTCTCCCCCCCCCCCCCTCGCTCTCTCTCTCTCTCTCTCTCTCTCTCTCTCTCTCTCTCTCTCTCTCTCTCTCTCACTGCTGGTCATTTACCCCCCTCCCCCCCGCCCCCCATGCCTCGACCCTATCCCTTTTCTGGTGTCTGCTCCTCTCTCAGCGCCGGTGGAACCATTTGTTCCGCCCTCTCCTCTAACTCCGCCGGGTGTGGGCTCCTCCTGCGACGCAGATAGCACCACTATCACTCACCTCCGTGGGCTTATTACAGCCCTCCAACGTTAAACATATTCATGAAAAATTCTCTCCTTCTTCACAACCCCCCCCCCCCCCCCCCCCCCTCCCTCCTTCTTCCCCCCCCCCCCCCCCCCCCCATCCCCACCCCACACACTCACAGAGTGAATATATACAGAGATGCTCCACACACACATGTGTGCATGTGTGTGTAAAGTTAACACAAAGACACTTTGTTTGACCTCCGTGGCAGAAAATGTACATTTTCAGGGCTGTTTTACACCTGAGGCGTCTTTCCCTTCAAGGCCCCTCTCCACACTATACTCACTTTACTCTAACTGGCTATTGGCAACATGTCACCGTGTCACACAGCAGAGTCAGACCTTGGAGAAATAACAAAGCACATCCCTTGTTATCGGCAGCCCGTCTGTCAGCGTGAAAAAGTTGTTTTACCCGCAGACTGAAGGAGGCTGTTCCCAGTGATCGTTCTCACTGTGGATTCATCCGCGGAGCCTTCATCGATTAAACATTCGAACATTTTTGAAATATCTATATGAGTAATTTGCCCCCAAGCTGAGCCGTCAGAGTTTATGTTTTGATGAATTAATAGCCAATTAGGACATGGTGGAGAAATACTGCTGGACACACTGTACTCTGCATACACACAAGTCTGATCACTCCTCGTGGTTCAGTCATTATTGGCCTGGATGAATGATTGTCTGCATTGACTTTTTATTTGACTCACTTTCTCTCTTCAGCTCAGCTACAGTTGTCTCTTTCCTGGTAATGTTGAATGTTATCGTTTAGGAAAATGCATGAGGATTTTTTTTTAGATTTAATGCATATTGGTTTAGAATATTGATCATGAGCCTCATTAATCAATAATCAGTTTTGGTATTGGCCCTAAAAACGATTACGGGTCAAACCCTTATATGTAATAAAACATACAGTTTAATGTTTAATGAAAACACTTGGATCAACATTTAAACTGATCAGTATATGAAAATGTCTCCTTTTGATTAAAAAAATAATAATATAAACAAAGTACTCTGCCGGGCCGGTTTGTTTGATATCCCGACTTTGTGTCTATTTTCATTAATAACACTTTAAAATGCATCATTTGTCAAATTCAATAATTGTGCATTAGCATACTTAAAAAAAAACGTATATGTAATTGAGTCATTCCAAATAAGCCTTAAAACATAAAAAATGAGTTATATGGGAGGACCACTGGTGGCTGGAGTCATATATATTCAATGTTTAGCGTAAAATGCATTTCCAATCCTTCCGAGGATACACATTTGCGTAAGAGCGTGTAACATCTGATTTCCATTCATCGTTAACACCTTCTTATCTCTGCCCGCATGTTTACTCACCAACAGTTGGCAGATTCCAAGGCCTCTGCCTCACAAGACTAAAGGAGGAGGAAGAGAAGAAGGAGGCACCGCTGCGCCGGAGAAAAGGGACAAGATTAGTGTGGATGGTAAAGTCCCGAAGCTGGAGGCGGAGATAAAGGTGGCCGGTAACGAGGAGGGCGAGGGGGAGGCCCACACTTATGTCACCCTGGTGTCCTGGGACGAACCTCGAAGGTGAGTGAATCGTCGATGTCAGCAAACAAAGTCTTCCTCCTGTGATTAGATGTATTTTTTATTCAGATTCTCTCGTCTCCATCCTCTTTTTTTAAAACTCTCGCCCGTGGTGTCCTTTATCCTGCGCGCCGGAGAAGGCTTAGTGAAATCCTAGTGTGTCGGGGTTGTGTTCACAGCAGGGGGGTCGACCAGCGCAGCGCACACACATCCCTACTCCTGTTTCCCAGGCCCAGAGAAAGGGACTATATGCTCTTCCATCCAGCGCTTAATGCATTTATGTCTCGGATGAATCACGTAAGCTGCGCCGAATGCCAACGCCAGCTTTTGTGTGTGTCTCGTAGGCAGGTATACAATTCTATTGTTTTGAGTTAAAGGTGCAGTGTGCAAGATTTGGTGACATCGGTAGATAGATAGATAGATAGATAGATAGATAGATAGATAGATAGAAAGAACTTTAATGATCCCTTCGGGAGGGTTCCCTCAGGAAAATTAACATTTCCAGCGGCATCAGCAACAGTGAAGAAAAAAAGAAAAGAAAAATCCAGATTAGAGAAAACAAACTGTATGTAAATATACAATGATACAATTATTTTGGTAATATTTTCTAGAAGTAAAAAAACAAAAACAAAACTCTTACCCACTGCACCTTTAATCCCTGTGCAGCAGGATTCATTCTCCTGCTGGTACAGTTTTGCAGGAGTAGTTCAAACCAAGTGGGCCTTCCTCAGTTACAGTGAAGAGCCGGATTCATCATCCCTGCTCCCCGAGCAGTGCATAAGAAGGATTTTCAGCTGGCTATAATAATGTGCCTTGTGCTCCATGTTGGTGTCTGCTGCCTGCTGTTGCAGTGTTGGGCTGACGCGAGCACCGGGACAGTCCCTGGGCATCAGCATAATGGGAGGCAGAGGAATGGGCCGCAGACTGAGCAGTGGAGAGATGATGAGGGGAGTCTTCATCAAGCACATCAGCCCCGACAGCCCGGCTGCACAAAATGGTACCCTCCGGACCGGAGACAGGATACTGGAGGTATGTGTGTGTAGTCTGTGTGTGTGTCTGTGTGTGTGTGTGTGTTAGCTGTCTTATTATCTCTGCGAGACCTCCACCAGTATACCTGACCTTGTCAGGACCAGTAGACCTCATGGGGAGCAAAGTCTGGTGCTTATGTGACAAAATGTGATTTTTGAGACATGGGTTGAGGGAGGTGGTAGAATGTGAATGGTGGTTTAGGTAAGGAAAGGGTTGTTTACGATGTTTCAGGGAAAAGATAATGATATGTTTTAGCTGTTGAAAGTTAATGGAGGTAATGAAAGAGTCCCTAAGACTCTGTGTGTGTGTGTGTGTGTGTGTGTGTGTGTTGGTTTGATGTTTCCTTGTCCAGGTGTTGACACATTGTGAGGCCTGAATCTGTTTACATTGTCGCATTGTATGTCATGTCATGTCATCTTCTACTGCTTATCCAGTGTTCTGGGTCGCAGGGTATTTCTACCAGTAAGCATAGGGCCTTTGTTTTTGTTGTGGTACCAGTGTCCGAGCCAGTGAGCAGCAGGGCACCCTGCCACCCCCTCATTGTATGACATTAGATTAATATGCACATATATTATATAAGTTTAGTGTTTGTGTGTGTGTGTGTTTGTGTGTGTGTGTGTTTGTGTGTGTGTGTGTGTGTGTGTGTGTGTGTGTGTGTGTGTGTGGAGAAACAGAAAAAGTGACACTGCTACAACAAATAACTGAAAACCAGTCTAGTTCTGGTGCGTGAGCTTGGTTGTGTGATATTATCATTATTATCATATGATATATGATGGGATACTTTGTGTGTGAGTTGTGTGTGCGCACAGTACATCGTATTCTCTGTCATCATCCATTGACAGATTGTTATTTGGCTATTTTTAGCACGTATAGATATGTAAATGTAACTTTCATCTCAGTTGTCTTTATGATTGCAGAATGAAATGCAGTTGTAGCTCTACATCACACACACACACACACACACACACACACATACACACACACAGTGAAAGTGCCAAATGTGACGATGGAAACAGCAAAGAGTCACAATGAGAAAATGAAGGCGCTCTGCTAAAGATGGAAACAAGTTAGAATGCAATGTGTAGGTGTTGTTTGATTGGTAGATCTTTTCTCTAACTCTTGACTGCCCTCTAGTGGTTTGCCGTTGTATAGGCCAGGGGTCGCCAACCCCTGGTCCCCGGACCGGTACCGGTCCGCGGGTCATTTGGTACCAGGCCGCAAAGGAAAAAAATGACTGTGTTTAAAATGATATACGTTGTGTGTGTGTGTGTTTGTGTGTGTGTGTGTGTGTGTGTGTGTGTGTGTGTGTGTGTGTGTGACTTTGTGAAGGTGGCAGGTGTGGACCTAAGAGACGCCAGCCATGAACAGGCGGTGGAGGCCATCCGCAGGGCCGGAGACTCTGTGGACTTACTGGTTCAGTCTGGACGATACAGATCCAAGGTACAATCACTTCTGCCTCCACACACAACTACCAAAGTCCTCACGTCAGACCTTAGTGACGGGATGCACCTTTCAAGTCCGTTCGACAACTTCATCAGAAGTCTGCCGAGCTGCGATTACTCCGTAAGAATCACCGAACCACAGTTACTTTACCTGGTACCAGAGCACGTGTCTTATTATAGCAGACGCACATTCGGAAAAGTCTGTATCTCCATATCGATATTCATCTGCCTCCTCTTCGCTTCGTGCTTCACCCACAGTCTCCACTGCTCATCAACCATGAAAGACCGACTCCAACGCCTCGGCCCAGCTCACACAGCAACAAGGTAACACACTCCTCCTCCTCCTCCTCCTCCTCCTCCTCCTCCTCCTCCCCCCCCCCCCTAACAAGGTAACACCCTCCTCCTCCTCCTCCTCCTCCTCCTCCTCCTCCTCCTCCCCCCCCCTCCTCCTCCTCCTCCTCCTGCTCCACTGCACAACGTAGTCCAGCTGTGAGGCTGTGATACCTCTCATGCCTCCACACAAGCAAACAGCCAGAGGCCCGAGGCACAATCTTGGGTTCGAGCGGGGAGTTTCTCTGACTGCGCGACGTTCATTTGTATTTCAGGCGAGAACTGATCAGGGGTCTGAGGTCAAGTCCAAAGCCACGTTGATTTTTCAAAAGCGCATTATTACCATGCGAACGGGAGATCTAAAGATTGGCTCCGGGGTATGTTTTCAAGTTTCATGCAAATATGCACGCATACCGGCAAAAAGGGATGTTTATGTTTTGCTGCACAGAGGTCAAAGGTCAACGACGGCGTGACCCGATGCTGTTATGAATGTGACGTATCTTCGATAGGAATATGAATTCATACCAACGCGCACCTTCGCAGGGACTCATAGATCAGCTCGTTGGAACCCGGAGGTCAAAAGGTCATGAGTCCAAGTGATTTTGACCTCGTCAATCCCTCCTTTACCTCATGAACCCATTATCTTAAGAACACCTGGAGAAAATCCTTTCACAGTTGGCTGAAAAATTCTCTTAGGCGAACGGATTATCTGATCAGATTTGAGAGGTCAAAGGTCGAGGTCACAATGGCCTCACGTCTCCCTGAATACGTCATACACCCAGTCTACCTTGGAAGGTGTGAGAGGAAGAAGTGGACTCCGCCGTCAGTAATAGAATATTGAACGTTACAGACTCTGTGTTTTATATAAAGTCACGTGTACCTCAACTGAAAGTGGACTGGCTGGCAGAGGCAGACAAACGCCACGTGTTGTTTTTTTTTTACTATGTTTCTAAGAACGGAAATGGAATCATATATAATCATGAAACAGCACGATAGACTCAAAGAGCAGCAGAGAAACGTTTTGGGGGCGTTTTAAAGGTTGCGACCGTTCCTTTAAGATTTCATCTGGCGCTGTGAACTCATTTTATGCTGCTCCTGTTCCCACACAGCTGTTTATGACTGTGGTGTGTACGGAATGTTACATACACACGCCGCTATACATAGAGTGATGAGTCATTAACGCCCACATGCTTTTCCTAAAGACTAAAAGGGCTTTCAAGATGCTTCTAAGTGGTAGATGTCTGTATTTGTGTGTGTGTGTGTGTGTGTGTGTGTGTGTGTGACGCCTGTAGAACTCTTGTGTTTCCCTGTAGGAGCCCTGCACCGGTCTGTTCCTTAGTCTCTCCCCTGCAAACCCCTTCACCCCCACACCCTTTAAGGTCAGTACATTGTGTACGTGCATGTTAGTGCATGTTACCGTGGTACGGCGGCATCTTAAAAGAAGACGTGGATTAGCATTTGCACGAGGCAAACCCCCCCCCCCCCAAAAAAAATTTAATTAAGGTGCCTATTTGTGTATAGAACCCTTAGTAGTTCAAAGTCCCATGCAGCTACCTTGTTTGTTAAAGCCCTTTGTTTCCCCCTCTTTGATGGAGATGCATAACTCTCTAAATAGACAGTACGTCCTTTTGAAGTTATTTTCCCAGGCACTTCCAAGTTGCCTGGGAAATAATACATGATTCTGGTCATCTTTCATGTTATTTTTAGCTGACATTAAAACTGTGTTCATTAATTCATTCTCGTTCGTCAGTTTTTCCTCACGGCTACATCAAGCGCACCGAGCGAGCCTCAGGGGTAGTCCGACTCATGCCCGAAGGACCCCTGAGGCATCTCCAACCCTGCCTGTTCAATAATGCAAAAACTCTCCCCAAAGGTACCTTCGCCGGCGTCGGAGAGGAAGGATCGCAGGAGCCCGGGAACTGTCACAGCGACACCAGCGCCCATCCCGGCACCGCCACTCGCACCTGGGGCCGAAGGAGAGGACAACACTGGCAGGAGTGAGTCTGCGCCGCGCGCCACTGTTATTCCGTTCCGCCGAGAACTGGCTGCTCAGGTTCCGAACCGATTTTTTTTATTCCAAGTCTGAACGGCTCAAAATTTGGTTTGGAACCGTGGCGGTTTCCTGCCAATGTGAAAGCCCTATGAGAGTCCATGCGTATTAGCACATTCCTCCCATGCTGTTCACACGTCAGGACACTCAGGGGAAACAAAGCCCCCCCCCCCCAATGCTGGAATGGTTCCGTCCAACAACTCATGCAACTCACAGGGACTGATCAGTATGTTGTGGGTTCTCACATGGGAGTGTCGGCTTCTTCTGGCTCAGAGAAATCTTTGCTCAAGTTGAATCAGTTCTTGGATTTGCTTCACTACGATTTCCCGCCGAGTTCTGGAGCAAACAAACACACTTCTATTTTTTTTTTGTGTTCAGTTACTCATCAAAATGCATGGTGTGTGTACTTGAGGTTCATATTTTTATATATAAATATATATATTTATAAATATATACATGTATATTACCAGAGTCTGTTTAAAATCCACTCCATTCACGTCCTCATTCTTGACCATCAGTGTTGCCACCTCCCCCTGTGCAGCATGGGCCGTGATATGTAACCTGTCATGTACGTGTATTAGAACCATTAATTATAGATGATGTGACAGCAGCCTCCTCAAATATAAATCATCGTGATCACCCTCTGGTGGCTGGGAGATATATGGCTTATAAACCCCACCTCTTTTACAGTTGCATAGATCATGGACCAAACTGGAAATGGCAACTTACACCTGAAATGATTTGTCTATTTTTATTTTATTTTAATTTTTTTCTGCTAAGGTTGGGTATTAATATTTGATGCTGTAAAAACAAACTGAAATGTAATGATTAACAATCAGAGAATCTGAGATGTCATAGAAATAGTTTTAATATAAAACGTTTTCCATGTAACAGTGGCCAGAGGGTGGCGCTGTTCACTTTTTACTCCAAAATGCTTCGAACACTGATAGATAGCAAGGCTCTGAAGTCTCTGTGTGACACTATTTGAGTATAGGTCAGAGGACATGTTTTTGCGTTGTATGCGTGAGGTTGTGGGTTCAAATCCCAACCTCTCTATCTGCGCCATGATATGCTTTTTTTTTTCAAAGTTCTCCTCTGTGGGACTAGTAAAGGATTATCTTATCCTATCTTTCCTTCTTTTATTTGATCTTATCTTATCATGATCAAATTCACCAATTGGTGGAATGTAGATTCGTGAAGGCCAGTGGCTCCGCCCCCAACAGATGTAGCCTCAAGCTAAACTTCTGATAAAACGTCAGAGCCCTGGATAGCGACGCGAGTCACGAGCCAGCACCTCCCTCATCCAAGATGGCTGCTCCCATCTACGCTGGTCACAGTGTGTGTGGCAACGAACGAGTGGGAGTGGAGTTTAAAGGAACAAGTGTAACTGTGGCCAGCAGGTGGTGCTGTGCAGTCAGTGAACCTCAACCCCATGATGCATCAGAGGACGCATCAGTGTTATACGCTGGCACCAGTGGGTTTTAGCCTCCTTGCCTGTTTGCTAGTTCAATACCCATGTGGGACAAACGGTTCAGTCAGTACATCTGACCTCTAGTGTTGATATCTAGAACATCAAATGAGATGATGGAGAGTGAGGTGAACGGATTGGGCTCTTGCACATACAGTACACAGATGAGTTAACAAGCACAGGGAATACACACACACACACACACACACACACACACACACACACACACACACACACTCAGGCTCCTCATGGGTATAATGCCTCGTCTGCCAGTCCTTACAAGTTACATTTCTTTCTGCCTTATCCATCATATCCTCTCACTAATGACTTTTTTTTATTACTCTGCCTCCCTCAGAAAAGATGCTTCAGCGTTATGGCAGCCTGTCCGGTAAGCTCCAAATGATCGAGCTGGAGAAGGACCCAGCGGCCCACGGCCTGGGAATCGGGCTCACGGGGAACAAGGACGGCTCCAGGGCCCGCATGAGCGTCTTTGTGGCAGACATCGACCCCCAGGGTCCCGCCGCTTCAGACGGCCGCATACGGGTGGGAGACGAGCTGCTGGAGGTAAAAGAGGGGAATGAATGGGGAGGGAGGGTGGTTGGGGCGGTGGCGTGGGGTGGGGTGGGGGTGGTTGGGGGGGGGGCAGGAGGAGGTCGG